>BJBW01009419.1:49620-74572 GCA_004320125.1 Scolopax mira | reverse complement strand
GTATCTGGCATCACACAGCTGTGCTATTTTTGTGCACCCACTTCGTGGGATGACAGACTCAGCTCAGTAGGGGACTCCATGTTATTTCTTGCATTGCAACAAAAATCTTCAAATATTGCATCACATCACACGGAAACAGCCTTCTGTAACTGCCTTCTCCTCCTCCTCACCATCTGTAGGCCAGCAAAGGAGCACTCTGCCCAGAGGGCAGCCCCTCAGAAGGCATTATCTAGACTGCAGTTCCTAGTGATGGCTTTGGCAGTGTTAGGTTAATGCTTGGACTCTATGACCTTTAAGGTCCCTTCTAACCTAGACCATTCTATGATTCTGCAGCCCTTCTCTTGGGGGAATAATTGCAGCAGACTCCTGTTCAACTCAAGCCTGAGACTGGACAATCAATATCCATCGCAGAGAGAGACAGAGGCTTTTGCCATCAGGCTTTTAAACTCTTACTCAGCACATAACAAGTACCAATTTTCATATTCACAACTCCACCAGGCATGGGTGAATTTCAGAGAAACCAAAAGATCTTTAAGCTCTTTCTGCTTTTTTGCATTTCTGGAGCATGGGAGGCTAAACAAACATTCTCAAGCTTTTCTGTAATACGGCAAGATTTTAAACATTAACATTAAAATAAAAAAAACCCAGCCCAAACGAAACACATTTTCTCTCTACCTTTATTTCCAAATCATTTCTAACTGAAGTTTCACAGACACTTTTAAGCAGAAACTCCTCTCTTCCCCTCAAGTTTCACCCTGGAAAGATAGAAATTGGTCACATTTTAATCAACTGAAAAAGAAAAATTAGGTGGGGATCAGGCTTGGCCCCTACAGCACCACTCCTTTCCCACACATCATTCCCCTCCCATAACTCCAGAGTTACCTGGAGCTGTCTCTTGAATTTCTAATTCACTAACACAGTCAAGCTGAACTCAAAAGCAACTCTCTCAACTTACACTTAAAGACCTAGGTTTCTATTTCAGTTCTCAGGAGAAATTTCTTCCAACAGCTTGTCTATTTCTCTGACCATATTAGTTGGTCTAAAGTTGTTCTCTCTCTCCTTTGCTTGTTGTTGTGACCCTCTAAGGATAGAATGCTTCTAGAAATATTGTATCATGATTAATAGAGGAGAAAGGGGCAGTCACCAGATCCCAGTGAGGATAAGGATCCTTGAACATCTCCATGAAGTCAGTTCAGTCAGTACTTTCTTTTTTATTCAGGTCTGTATCTGGTATACTAGTAATTTCTTCCTACAGAGAAGAACACTCATTATACCCTCACCTCCAAACGAGAAGTTTCATGCTGTGTAGCTTTCACAGTGGGAGACAGAACCAGCACATCGATGTGAGCTTACCTGATTCTCCCAGGACTACAGTAATGGGCTCAAGGACCTCCCAAGGCCAAAACCTATCAGACATTCAAGTTGCAATAGTTTGCTTTAAAGAGACAACACTTATCCAATTTCTTCCACATCTGGAGCTGGACCCAGATCAAATAAAACAGAAATCGAGAGACAATTTGCAGGTGGTATAGGGAACGTGAAGTCAAGCATAAAAACATACAGAACAGTTAAGCAGAATTAAGCTAGACATACTTAGCACAAGGGAAGGTCACATTTTCAGCCTACACCAACGCTTTGGATGAAACCACCCAGAAGGGGCTTGTCAGCTAAAGTCTAAAGAAAACTAAAAGAAAAGCAAAGTGAGAGACTGACTATGCCCAACCCATTCCACGTTGTCTGCCTAAATCTTCCTTCTCCCTCAGATCCAACACTGATGTCCCCCAAACCCTCTCTAGCTGAGCGCTGACAAAGGCTGCCTTTAGAAGCCTGGACCGCAGAAGCCAGAGAGAAATCCCTTCACCCATCTCTGCTTTTCTCTCCTTCACATACACAAATTTTCTTTCCCCCTCCCACTTCTCAAACTGATCTCACCCTCTTCCTCTCAAAGGCGATTAAGGAAAAGCTGTAGAAATATTTGCCCAAAGCTGGAGCCTGTTGCTGGGCTCGGCTGTATTGTTGGTAGGAATACACACAGCAAACTTGCACTGTGAGGAGCCCTGTGGGACTCCGGGCGCTTCAGGGAGGCTTTGTGAGCCCAGCTCTGCATGCACTAGCCAGACTATTGTGAAAGGGAAACAGAAAAACCATTACAAACCCCAATGCTCCCCCACTTCTGTGTCCTGTCGTGTCCCCCCCCTTCCACCAGCCACCACCTTCCCCAAGACAAATCGAGAGGGGAGGGGGCCGCTGCTGAAGAGAATGAAAAAGGTTTCCTCAGTTAGATTTAAGGCAACAAGTCAGAGCTGCAAGGAGGCCTTTATCTGCCAGGGAAGCCTCCCACTGCTCCCGAGCTGGGCTGAGCGGGGATCCTGGGGGCCAGCTTTCTGAAGGCTGCCATTGATTTGTCACTGGTGATAAGTGAGGCTGGGGCCGTTCCCACCATCGCCTGCAGAGGGGACAGCTCTCCCACAACGCCCGGAAAGGCAGAACCCGACGGGTCGAAAAAAATCCCCAAATGGCTCTTTTGCCTCTAATGAGCAGCAACAGAAAGGAGTGACTGTGCTGAGACAGAGGCAGGGGAGGAAGACAACGGTGCAGAGGGGCAGCGTGGCCACTCGCCGGCAGGCAAGCCTTCCCCCCAGGGGGGCAAGAAAGAGCAGCAGGCAATTCTTCAGCCTTCGCCTCCAACGAAAGTGCCAACTTGGTCAAAAAAATATTCCTTCAAAAACTCCTCAGCCTCTCCTTTGCTAATAGCGGGAGGCTTTTAAACCTGCTCTATTTACATAGAGACGCTCTTCTCTCAAGCAGATGCTGCTGGAAAACTTGTTCTTCTGCTTTTTTGAGGAGGGGAAGTCTTTTCTCACAGTCCTAACTAAATGAGAGAGGCTAATGAAGCACCATGTCTAAAAGGTGAATTCCCAAAGCAACAGGAGATCTTAAAGGAGCACCAGAGCTCCCCCCAGGGAACATACAAATAGAGCAGCAGCTGCCTGGGCAAGACCAGATGCAGATGGGTGAGCTGAAAGGAGACAAAAGGAAAGGAAGAAGCAGGGGAGGGGAAAAAAGAGGAAAAAAAAATCAACCAAAAAAAAAAAATCTGTGAAAGTCGTAAAGATCGCTGGCCTTTTAGGGGTAACTAATTAGGAAAGACCATCAGAACTGGTTCAACTTGCATTATAAAGTGTCTCTCTCATGCTGAGGAGGTTCGGGAGCCCATAGGACATCTTCCTTTCCTTTCCCTACCCTCAGCAAAACCCCTCAGGGCCATGGCTGAAGCACACAGACCTTCTAACACGGCCTGAAGACCAAGGCATTCAAGCTCCAGAGGGAAAAGAGCATCACGCCTGCAGCCTCCTTCCAGTTCAATCGGCCCAGAGCCAGCGATCTGGAGGATCTTATCTGGCAAGATGTTACCTCAGGACAGTTGCCTGCAGCTCCTAAAGCACCAGCACGCTAAAATAAATGGAAGTTGCCAGGCTGTAAAACTTGACATTCAGCAATATTTTACCTCCTATTCAGCCATCCAGAGGCTGAATGCCCAGTAATTATTTCAGATACCCTAGTTCAACTTCTTGCTGTCTAAAAGAGTGCAGCCTCTGTGGACCCTTACGCTGGGGATGAGCATATTATCAGAACTTTAACAGATAAAACCGAGTCCAAAAATTTCATGAGTTTAAATGAAACAAAACCAACTGGCGAACCCCCACCCAAATCGCTCCTTCGTCTTTGAGAAGCAGCCGGCAGCCAGTTAGCTCAGAACACAAGATTAACGTGTTTCTCACCAAAAATACTGCTCTGCAGCCAAGCAGGCACTTCCTAAACCAGCCAGAGCCTTTCAGCAGCCCTAGAGCACAAGACAATTAAAGCTCATTGAAGACTTCTGCCTCCTAACGAGAGAGGACTAAATATCTGCTGAGCTTGGTGAACTAACTGCTTGGACCACTGCCACTACTGGAGAACCTGGAAAGAGGCTCACGTCCAGCAAAACTCCAACTTGCACACCTGATTAATCTCACTAGCTACAGGAGAAATAGAACTAACAAAGCCAGTTTCAGACGGATTCATCTCTAATAGACAGTTCTGGTGCATCTGTTGCCAAATGGAGTGAGGGAGGGGGTTCTTTCATGTCTAACAAAATGCAAACTCACGAGGAATCTTCACCCACAGCCAAGTCGCTTCTGTGGTGCCTTCCCTTTATTGTGCTACCTATTTTCATGAAACTTTTATTCTCTGGGACCAGTTTTTTGGGTGAGAAGATATGCACACATATTGAAATAACCATTGCCTCCATACAAAAGCAGGATAAAGATGCCTGTGGATTTTTCTCATGAGAAGAGAACAATATTATTAAAGAACTGCTTCTGGTACTACTTCCTGGACCAAGTTCCAGGATCTGAAGCGCTTACTTAAATAAAAGACACAAAGCTCACAGATCGTTTCAGCAGACACATCATTCAACCCTGGAAGAAGAATTTTTGACACTTTTAATAAGGTTTTTAAACTCTTCTACCTACACAGGAAAAGTTTACCCGACATGCAGGCACGCTACCTTTTGTTAGAACCATGATCTCGGGGCCAAAAACCATGACAAGACAGTGTGGCGTCTTCTGTTCAGTCTTACAAATGCATTTATGGTGATGACTCAAGAGCCATTTATTTTCCTTCTGTTATTCCACTGTACTACGGGAAGTGGGGTGCAAGAGACAAATCAAGTTGAATCAAGCTTTTGAGGCAATTTGTGGGCATTGCAAGAAGTGACATAATTCAGCCAACTATAGAGTAGTTCCTCTGATCAAAGAATGACCCAAACCCATCAGTGCTATAAATGCTACCTAGAATGACTGGATAGCACTAAAGACGCGGCAGAGTACAGGGCTGCTCATCTAGTTACTTCTATTTGTAGCAGAAGTTTAACTACAGTAATTACAATCTACCTTGAGAAGCTTCTGGGAAGGCTTTTTTTTTTTTCAGACTTTTTTCCACTCTCTTTCTACTCTTAAGTGTAAGAGTTGTAAGAGTTAGGTAGTAATCCATTTTAATAGTTGTGCAGTAAAAGGACTTTTTTCAGTCGGGGAAAAAAAAAAAAAAAAGATTTCTGTGGTGGGAAAAAGGCCTTAGTGTGCAGCCTGTATCTTGACTAAATTTGCTAAATATTTCTGGTACCATACACTGCCATTCCCAGACACTGCAAGAACATAACATTTATTCCTACAGATCATTCTCTAAGTAAAAACATCTGGTACATTTGGACCTTCAGCCAACAAGCCTTGATGAGTCAAGATCAGATCCACTGAAGTCACAGTGTGCCACTAAGCTCCACACCATTACGGTCATCACAGCATACATCTCAACCTCAAGAGGCTGAGCTCAGTTAGGTTTCCCACTTCCTGGTCCCTTACTTCAAGGCTGAACGTGGTCCATTATATCCAGACTCTAAGAAGTGTGCTTAGAGGTTCATTCCCTTCCCTACATATTTTTTATTGTCTGCTATCAAACAGTGTGGAATGACAAATAGCAACACCATTGTGGAAATTGTTCCCATGTCCCTCCTTACAACTGCACAAACGCTTGGCAACTGAAATACATACAAGATGATTTAGATATCAAGTCCTCAGAAGAGCATGACGGTTTTCCATGGGGAAGATAGAATCTTCTGCCCTTCACGCTATAACCTAGTTTCTTGATTTCTTTACCAGATATCCTCCCAAAACAAACCCTCTTCTGCAATAAGCAAAAGATAGGAAGCAGCAGTTTGACTATGCTTAAGTCTTGGGTTCTCCAGAAATATACTACTTGCTCAAAAAAGGAAAGAAACTTCAAGACTGTGGTTTCATACTTATCAGTAGCAGTAGCTTAAAGAGCTCCCAGCCCTCCTTCCACTGCTCCCACAGCTTTGTGCAGCCTAATAAAAAGCAGATCAAGGAAAGTGGTCCAGTGGGCAAAGAACAGCAAAAATATGCACATTTGAAGGATCTTCCATATAATCCTCACGCAGTCCAGTTTGATTCCTACCTTTGCTTCATCGTTTGCAAAACCATGGTCTCAGAGGTGAATTGACAGAAGAAGTTGGGGTGATTTCCTGTTTAAGGCTTTACAGACACATTTACTACAGTGGCTCAAGAGTTGTTTTCTCCTTACAGTCTGTTTACCAAGTGTTTGTACATTTAGAAGTAGGATACACATGCTACTGTGCTGAAAATTCTTATGAAAAGGAATAAACATGGTGAATTAGATCATTCTACATTTAAGTACAGTAAATGTTTAAAAAAATGTAACATTCTAATTTGGGAAAAAGCCACTGAGTTCAGCATGCAGGAAAAAAACACAACTCTTAAGCAACCGGTCACCAGTTCTTTACCCTTGCAAGAAAAAAAAAAAAAGTATTTGTAGACTCCAGAATCAAATTGTCAAATATGTTTAGAGAGAAGGGGAAGAAACAAAGAAGAAGAGAAAAAAAAGTAAAAGAAATCTAGCCATTAGCACACCTGGCCTAACAATCAGAGGTAACCTTTACATCACAGGTTGCAGAGACGACTCTCCCAAGCCCTGCACAAATGATCTCAAAGTGTTATGTGGAAAAACACTTAAGCTATTGGGTAAATACAGCCACTGAAGCCAATCACGTATTTACAGAATTCTAACCAGCAATTAAGCTTGCTGCTAGAAAGCATCAAAAAGGAACATTCAGTAATTATTATTTATAGTTGGCCACAGCTAAACTATCCCAAGTCAGGAATCCAGGGTTTAACACCCGGATTCCTAACCGAATCCAAGTTAGGCTTCTGTTCTCAAATTTCTTGACCTTTGTGGTTACATGGTTAAATATCCATTTGCAATCCATCCTAAGAGCAGCTATAGTCACGATAGGAGAAGGGGTACAAGAGTCATGGAGGCAGAAGAGCTGTGTGTGAGCTGTGTTCAGATATGATACCCTTCACTTGAGCTAATGCTAACCGTTTATTGCATATGCTGGCAGATAACAGGAACGTGTGCTATCTAGGACAAAAACAACAACTAAACCCTCTTAGAAGGGCATCACATCTGAGAAGAATTTTAACTCTCCCAGTATCAGACCCCAGCCATAACAAATGCGTCTATTTAATTGTGATAATCTTGCATGCAGCATGTCAGAGGGGAAAAAAAGCAAATGAGAGAAAGGCAGCTTCAACAGAAAGATATTTTGGGGATGGAGAGGACAGGGCAAGCAGTACCAACATGCAGATTACAAGGTAAAAGTGGAACCCCTGTTTACTATGTTAATCAGTATTTCATTGTCATTTTTTCCCCTCTTGTTGTCAATTTATTACGTGTAGAAATTATGAACTCTTCAGAGTATGGACTGACCTTATTGTATGCACACACTGTGAAGCTCTGATTTCCATCAGAGTGAATCTTTACATGATCCAATTGACAACTCATGTGTGAGATTCAGCCCATGTAGGTCTTCCTCCTTCAGCCTGCCACATATTCATTCAGGGAGAACAGGAATGGCCATTTAGGCAGCTTATGCTTCCAAACAGCTCTGTCTTCCTTTGACTAACCAGACAGCATCAGCGCTGTCATTTCTGCATCAACTGTGGAGGAGGGTGGGATGGTGCCTCCTCTTGTGTGCATGCCCAGGCCAGGCTCGTCAAACCATGACTGCATCGGTGGCAAACAGGCAAAACTCGGGTCCAGATTCTGCAAATATGGGTCAAAAGCCCGACTCTTTGCTAGACATTAGACATTTAAAAGGCAAGATTAAGGAAGAAGAGTCAAGGCGCTGGCAAGGGGATAAAGCTTTTCATATTTAGATTGACAATTTCTCTGTCAACAGCTCAGAACATCAGTCTGTGTTAGCCCAAATAAAACAAGGTGTTTGCTTCCAGTCTTAATGAATAGAAGTTTCCACCACAAAGGGCATCACCAATTAATGTACTTGTCCTGGTTTGAAGACAGTTGCAACCAGGTGCTGGAACAGGTCCAGAGAAGGGCAACAAAGTTGGTGAGGGGTCTGGAGAGTAAGTTTTATTATGAGGAAAGGCTGAGGGAGCTGGTGTTGTTTAGTCTGAGGAAGAGGAGGCTGAGGAGAGACCTTATCGTGCTTTATAACTGCTATAAGGGGGGAGGCCTAGAGAGGCAGGGATTGGTCCCATCTCCCAAGTCACAGGAGATAGGACAAGGGGCAATGGCCTCAAGTTGTGCCAGGGGAGGTTTAGATTGGATTTTAGGAAACATTTCTTCACGGAGAGGGTTATCAGGCATTGGAATGGGCTGCCCAGGGAAGTGGTTGAGGCACCATCCCTGGAGGTGTTCAAAAGATGGGTTGACATGGTCCTTAGGAATATGGTTTAGTGATTTTTGTCAGGGTTAGGTTGATGGTTGGACTAGATGATCTTGAAGGTCCCTTCCAACCTAGACAATTCTATGATTCTATGATTTTAGGTTGATCTTTCACCATACTTTGACATTAGTACAACACTACTGTCATACAAGTACAATACAATAAAGAGGCTTGTGCTTACACAAGCCATAGAAACTGAATCTTGGACTTGAATTCTCACCTCCCCTTGATTCCAGGGAAAATCTTTCCAAATTACTGTTAAGCCAAAGCAAAGAGGCAGCAAGCCAGTCCCAAGAAAACAGTTGGTCTCACCTCCTTCCATCAGGTCTATAATGATCAGCTTGCTGAAGAATAATTCTCTTCAGTTTGCCAACACCACAAAACCCATGGTGCCACCAGTTTCACCGTTTTGCAGGTCAGTTCTGTAACAGCTCAACAAGCTGAGCTGATTCACCCAGCAGACACGCACAGACCTATGAAAGGGACAAGGGGACGAGACACCTCTTGTGAGGCAACCCACAGTCACACTAGTTGAGGCATAACATAAACCCACACCCTGCACACCAAGGAAGCCCTGCAGCTGGAGGCCAAGCCACATGGAGTACAGGCAAAGAACAATCCTCAGCAGTGACAACATCCCATCATCCCCACCAAAAAACTCTCTCTCTCAGGGAGATATCCAGTTTACTGAAAGCAAAAAAACAGCAGGAAGAAAAATTCCTCTTATTCTGATATCCCAAAACATGGGTTTTCTATTACTCTAAAACTGTATTTTGAAGACAGTATTTCCCACTAAATGAGTATATTAAACCCTATTCCAAATCAGTAACGTGTCCTTGTAAGTAATTTGCAGTTAGATTCCTTATATCACCTGAATCAAGCCACTGACTGTTCCAGGCAAGCCAAGTCTCCACTGCCCAGCCCACTGTTTAATTGTTCTCAGTAGCATGTTTAATTTACACAGTTTAAACTGGAAAAGAGGGCTAAGTTGATAGAGACAAAGGAGTAGAGGACAGGAAAAACACAATTCATGATCCATAAGTCATTTCTTCTAGTGCCCTTGCAAGAGACATGGATCTGGAGGAAGGCAAGTGGGTGATAATTAGGGACAGTTGGAACACTGTTTATTTCCTACTAGCAAAGGCATTAGTTCAGGCCTCCAAGGATAAATCAAGTTTCTTAACCAGATGGAAGACATTTCATTTTCAAACATCAACCATAGAACAATGGACCACAGAAAGGAAGGAGACAATTCACAACAGCAACAAGAAAACAAAATTACTAGAGATTTTAGAGACGAGTTCTCATCAAAATCTGCACTTACAAAGAGCCTCATGTTGCATCAGAACTTGCACCACATCCCACCACAGTCAATTCAAAGACACTTTTATTGGCAAAACAAGCTCTACAAGTGTTACCCACATGTAAGAGACAGCACACTTGAGTTTCTCCCAGAAGTGGATTCAACATATGAGGTGCCTGCCTCCACAGAGGTTTCAACAGAGAAGGCTGCTGAGGGAATCCAATGCTAGAAATGAAAACATTCCAAGGAATAATGTTTTATTTCTAATAAGATAAGTGTTTTCTTGCTCTCTCTAATCTTTTTAGATTTTGCTCACAGGGTTAGAAGATTTCCTTCTCAATCTCTTTTATTTCCCTTTTCCAGACATTTAGTGTTTGATTTATTGTGTTCTCCTGTATCCAATTCAACGTTGCACATGCCAGTACAGTATTTGGTAAGAGTCTGACTTGATTTTGCACATTTCATTTGGTACTATCTGCCAGCACAATAACTTTGCACAATAACTTGTGGCAGTCTAGTTGGCAAGTAGGTTTGGGCTTTTTTTTTTTTTTTTGCATGTTACAGAAACTTGTGTTCTGGTTTAGATTCAGACTAATTTCTCAAACAGATGGATTTTGGATTAAGTTATTTGCTTCATTAGCCCCAAAAGGAGTGCCAAATCCCAGAAACAATGTTTTCATAGGAATGGACAACGTTTTCATTTGGTTTCAGTCTACGGTTCTCTAGTACTTTTAGGTGGAGACAGTTTTTGCTGCTTTGGCTGAGACAGCACCAAGATCAAGTCTTTTTATGCAAAGATCAGCAATGGAAATCCTTCCGGATCTACTCTGTAGGCATCATTACATAGATTTCATAGATGAAGTTCTATTGTGTCTTTGCACATATGAGAATAAAAAAGTTAACTTTGCTTTGGTTACAATGTAAGAACATACAGAGCCCTGGAGTTCATTCCTGTGGGAGTCAAACGTTTAATTTGCCATCAAATAACACAGCAGAAAAATCTCAGCATTGTATTCCGTTCTCATGGTTCAAGGAGTTGAAGTGTTTTCCTACTTGCTAGGGCTACTACACAGCCAGCACAGCCACGCTGGCAGAGAGCCTCAGGCACACATGAGCTCTGAGGCTGGTCAGTGTGGAGCTGTAGAAGGACCTCACTACCCACCTACCTCACCCCAGCCCCATCCTGCAACAGGATAATCCTCTCCTTACAGAGCTCCTGCCATTTCCCTCCTTTGAGCCATCCCCCACTCCCTCGTGTCTCTGAAGGGCGCAGAACCACACAGCACATACCTTAAAGGCTTTGGAATGCAGCCCACAAGGACAGAAAAGCTGGTTCCCTCGGAATATCTGATCTCCTGTGGCATAATTCCTGACGGCCCACTTTCCTCACAACGCTTCTGGAGCATCCCCGACACATTTCTGTTCAAGATCTTGACACAGGGGATGCCAAGCACGTTGCTGGGACCTTGTGGAAGAAGCAGCTCTAGACAAACCCAGGTATCGCTCCCTGCCTTTCCCAGATTTAACCTGCAGGACCAACGTGCTGCAGTACAGGAGCCAGCAAACATAGGTGTTTTGGCAGTTGCCCCAGTCACTTCATCGGAAGCCTGAGCTCAGAGGCTGTTTCGCCCGAGCAGTAAGTCAAGATGTACGTACCAAAGATGTCATCTCTGCCTCACTCCCTTCCTCGCTCCAAGGCTTCTGTCCGAATACTGCTTATTTTTACCCTACATTTGATGGATCATACGTAGGTTTAACTTGCGCCCTATCTCCCATTAGTTCTATACTGTAACTGTATTAGATTTGGCCTCGCGTACCCAATTAAGCTAAACGGGGGGGGGAGGGAGGGGGGAGGGTTGCCAAGTGTCTAAAGTGCCACCCTCTCTTTCCTGCCAGTGTGTTCCAAAGCATCTGCACCATAAAAATTGCTCATGGGTCATTTCTCAGAAGGTAATCATGTGAGCTTCTCTTCTACCTCCAGCATATAGAATCATCTAGGTTGGAAGGGAGCTTCAAGATCATCTAGTCTAACCATCAACCTAAGTCTGACAAAAAAAAAACAAAAAAACACAACACAAAACTATCAGTAAACCGTGCTCCCCAGCATCATGTCAACCCGTCTTTTGAATACCTCCAGGGATGGTGTCTCAACCACCTCCCTAGGCAGCCCATTCCAATACTTGATAACCCTTTCAGTGGAAAAATTTTTTCCTAATACCCAACCTGAACCTCCCCTGACACAACTTGAGGCCATTTTCTCTTGTTCTGTTGCCTGTGACTTGGGAGAACAGACTGATCCCCACCTCTCTACAGCCTCCTTTCAGGTAGTTGTAGAGGGCAATAAGGTCTCCCCTCAGCTTCCTCTACCCTAGGCTGAACACCCCCAGCAACTTTACCCTCTCCTCATAAGACTTGTGCTCCAGATATGTCTTACCACCAGCAAGAGTCTCCTTCTCCAGCACAATCAACCAACAAAAAGTTACTCCAGAGTATCACACGAGTTTTCCTTTTTTTTTTTTAAAAAACATTCCTTTCCAGCTTCAACATTTGCTTCCAGACCTCTGAAGCCTTGTGGGTGAAGAACTAACCATAACAAGCAAGAAAGGAAGTACAAAAAAACATTTTCTAGGGAAAATTGACTGGAAAACTTAATCTAAGGAATTAGTTTGTTTTGTTCCAGTCTGGAATTTGCAGTAAGAGCAACAGAAGATTACCATTCCTCATCTTCCAGTTCATAGGAGGCAGGTCACAAACAAAAGAAACCTTAGAGAAACAATGGGCTTCTCTCGTGAGTGGGTGAGCTGCTTGAAGGTTACAGAAGGCAGGATACAACACCATTCTTCCCATAGAAATTACTCAACCCAACTGCCAAAGGTGCAGAGATGACAAATCTGCCTTTCCAAAGGAGCTGAGGACAGGCTGATATCTACCTGCTCCACAGATAATAGAACACTGGGCTTGGGAAACAAAAAACACCAAACCGAAAACACCCAAAAGGCCTAAATGCCTTCTGTTGCTTAAGATAATGCTGACTGCAGGTCTGAATTCTTCCTTACACTCAAAAATGCAATGAACAAAGGCCTGCAGAAGGTGTTGACTCATGAGCAGCGACAGTTCGAACCGGGACAACGCATGAGGTTACCACCTTGTGGTGGAGACACCTGAACCACTCATGAATCAGCTGTTGCGAGTCAACACCCTCTTGCAGCTGCTCAAGAGGGTGCTCAGCTCAGCCCTGTGTGAGAGAAGTCGTACCCATAGCCGGCTCTCCTTAAGGCCTAGCAAAGACAGCAAAGGCTCACCAGGCAGCCCAATTCAGCCCTCCCCTTTCCAAGCCAATGCCCAAGCAAAATCCCTTCACCCCTTTGACTGTGGAAGGGCACAGCTCTCAGTCCAACCTGCCCTTCCCTGGTATTAAAGGCAGGTCTGTCTGCAGGGCAACACCTAGGGCCCCTCTCAGGAGACCCAACATAGTCTCCCACCTACCCCCACATCATGCTCTCTAAGGTTTAGATGCTGAATACTTCCATTCGAGATCCATGACAAAAATGTAAGTAGCCCACCAGAATTCCTACTTGCCAACCACCATCCTCTCCTGTTTCTCAGTTGTTAAAGCCTCCAACCTCTCCCTCTCTCCCATGCCACAAAATCTCCAGTTTTCTCTCAGAGCCAGACCCATTAAGTTTTTCCTCATGCTAATAGGTGCTATGCTGACCCAGGCCTTTTTTAAAAAGGCAGCACAAATTAAGGGCATGTCCTCCAGCCCTAAGAAACTCAACTCAGGCTTTTCCAGACTAACAGGCTTCAAAAATCACAGGGAGAGGAACACAATCTCCAAAACCTAATTTCCTAAATTTGTCAAGCCTGAAGAAGTTGCAAATTCCGAATCACAAAAAAGGACAGTGGTAAAGCTGGCTCGCTCTCAACAAATGTTATTTTAATTCAGAGAATTATCCCACCTCCTGGTTCGTCCTCAGGAGCCCAGAACAGAAGCAGGAAATGACAATCCTGAGACTTCTCTTTTTTTCTCCTTGCCCTCAGAGTTGCAAAGAAAGGGTTTGACTATTCAGCAGTTATGGAAATTTAGCAGAACAAAAATTGGGGTGGGAGCACAAAAACAAAAAAAAGAAAAAAATGAAGGTGGGTCTTTATTTTATTCTAATCTTGGATCCCACGAGACACGGTTTTCCTACAGTGAATGGTTGCACCTCAGGCAAGAGCCTCTCCCAGACACTACCAGCTGTCACCAAGTCAAAGTCAAATGAAGTGGTGGAGCTGGAGATTCAGGAAAAGAGCAGGGCACAAATTTCCCTCTAGCCTTCTCCCATCACCACACAACGCTCCTTATGAGCCTTCCAGAGAAGGAGGCCGAGAACATCACATGTTTCTGTTTTAACAGTTCTCACTCATGACTCACTCCTTCACACAGCAATTCTTAATGGAGAAGAGGAAGAGAAGTAGCCTCCTTTTCCAGGAAAGGTGTTATTTTCTGCCTGTTGCTTCTGTATCCAGACTCCTTTCCAAACCCAGAGTAATCTCCTTTACGCCTTTTTCCAAGCAATCATCTCTGACCTCCTAGCTTCTCTCCTCAATTCTGCCCTCTCATTTCATACGCTTTTCCAGACAGGACCATCCTCCAAAATATCTTCCCAGACATCCCATTCAAAGAGTCTTTCTGAATGTATGTATGTGCTCCCAAGCCTGACAGGTCCCACATTCCACCACTGCATACAGCTCAATCACCACCTCTATCTCATGGGCTTACCATCTCAGCACTATGTCTTATCAGTCTCCTTTTCCATCTCTGCCCTCATTGCTAAGGTCCTGATATTTCATGAAATCACCTCACTAGGATTCGGTCAGGGACTCTACCTTTGACACTTCCTAACAGGTTGCTGCATCGTCCTTTAAAGGAGGATTATTATTACTAAAAGAATTCTTCCCCTGCCTCAGCAGTTAAATTCTCCTCAATGCTCATTTTCACTTTCAAAATTTCCATCTTTTATACAACCTAATTAACAACTCTTTCTACCATCAGATCCCATATAATTACTCCACTTGGATCTCCTTACACAGCTCTTCTGTTCCTTTGCCAGCACAAGTCCCTGGCTCTTACTTCCAAAATGCCTATCTTTGCTTCTGTTAATATCTGTACTCCTAATATCCTTTTCCCTTCTTCTCATGGTTTACGCTACTTTTGCATCTGCTGCCTCATCCTTATTTTCCCAGTTACCAGCTTTCAGTAGTCTGATGCCAACTCCTACCCAAAAACCCCTCTCTATCCTTGTTCTAAGGAGTGATTAGAAGGAAAAACTTTCAGAAGCCTTTCCCATTAAACCAAAGCTAAAGGAAATTTAATTAGAAAGCTATGCTATTTTAATATTGGACCTTATCTATCCCACTAGAATTATCACATCCCTGATCCTTATCAAATGTCAGATGCTTAATTTAGACTACAAACCCTTTGGGGCAAATATAGCCTCTTCCTCCATGTTACACAGAGCCATAGCACTTAGACCAATCCTGGAGGTAAGAAAAATACCTCCAAAATTCAAAGAACTTCATTTTGCCAAGAGCAGCACCACTCCATACACTGAGACTTGGGAACGACCGGAGAAGTTTAAAGTACTCACTCTTTGAAAAACTTCAAAAGGCAAGAATAGGGATCCCCCCGCCAGAACTAATGTCTGACAGGAGAGGAGCTGGGTACAGGCTGAACTGAAAAAGTTTTTCCATGGTCTCTGTGGCCCCTTCCTGCCTGAAGTCTCCAAAACCATCACTTATCCTTTTTGAAACAGCAGGAGAGTCACTTCTTTTTTCCTTCCCTCTCCAGAAGGAGCGCAGCAGAAATAAACCTCAAATGATAAATTATGCACCACCTTTGTGTGGCTGCCTCTTGGCCAGACGGGAAATTTTTCTCCCAAAGCCTTTTGTTTCCAGCTTTGATCCCCGTGTTGGATCAGCTCTGTTCAGCACTCCCTCGGCATGGAGGTGAAGGGAGAGCCAACACAGGCCAAGTTCGGGCTCACTGCAAGTCACAGTCAGATCTTCCATTAGCCTTCTCCCCTCCCCCTTCCCAACTGGAACCCTCCTTGAGTTTGAAAAGATCCCATTAAACATTTTTCACAGGGCCTTACAGAGGATACATTATTTTGATGGATGCTGGGACTAAAGGAGGAGGATTTCTAAGTACAGTGAAATAATGGAGTTTGTTCTAATGGGTTTAAGAGATGCCCGGGGGCACCAAGTAAGTTCCTTCTCTGCAAATCAAAAACACAGAAGACCAGAAAATGGAGCCGAACAAGTAAACGCCAGGAAGCAGGGAAATCGGGCTCTATTTAACTGCTGCTCTTGGTTACGGCCAACTTCAGGCTGCTTGGAAAAACAGCACACACACACATCACTGGCACAAACTTAACAGGAGAAAACAAAGCGACAACAGGGGTCAAACTGGGGGTGGCAAGTAGGAGAAGGATGCAAGGCTGGGTCCCCACCCCCTACCAGGGAGTCGGATCAATTATCCTTGAATACTAACAAGATTTCTGATTAAAGAACTGCTGCTATGCAATAGAAACAGAAAGCTCCAGCAGCCAGGAGGGGCTGTCAGGCAGTAACAAAGAGACACAGAAGACTATGCCCTGCTAGGGCATATGGAGGAAGTCACCGTGCTGGTAGCCAGGAGAAGGGTCTCCCCTGCCTGAAGTCAGGATAACATCTCTCTGCTGGTAAATTTAACTCCAGGAGTCAAACTTCACCTTGAGGTGAAGGAGAATATGGAGCCTGTTCTCAGGCAAACACGTTCACGACTGGCAGCTTTGCTGGACAACCTCACCACTACAGTGCAGGGAGGTCAATTTTAGTCTCGTCCTAACCCATCCAGGGGAAATAGCTAAGTGCTTCTTAGTTCCAAGTGTTGCAACATCAGAAAGTTGCTATGAACATAAACGAGAGTCTACACTGTCTTCTGTCACACGCTTTTGGACAAAACTGCAATTTGCAGTATAAACATTTAATACAGGTACACAATGCTGTGTCTCAATCTTAATGGTTTGTGACTTTCTTACTGGTGGCTGAGTAATAAAAGATCTAATGACCTAAGAAGAACCTCATGGAAAACAACAGCTTCTGTTACTACTTTTCACAACCCAAAGTTGAACTATGCCAACATCAAGCATCCTGCTATAGGCATGTCTCACACACCATCAGAATCAGCCTCCTCACTCTTCAATGCCCTTTTTACTTTTTCTTCCATTTTAAGCAATAAACATAATTCCTTAAATACAAAGGGTTTCAGTCATCCATAATTTTGCAAGGCAAAAGTCCATGAACATCAGCTCTGTTTGATGTTAATGAAGTTGTTAGGAAGACTTACTTTCATGCCCTTGCATAGCGAGTCTCCTTTCATTTAGGCTCACAGCAGCCAAGAAGGAGTTTTTTTTGCTCCTCACGGAACCACCGACTGCAGCTTAAGAGTCTCTCAGACTAAAGAGATAGGCTGGAATACTCCAGTGTTTAACAGGCAGTTCTGCATAACAGAGGGGAGAAAAAAAAATAATAAAATGCCTGGAAAGCTGAAAAACCTGAACATGAACTCACCCTCAGCAGGATGGCAGCCAAATACTGCCAAGGTAACAGTCCCAGAGCGACCAGATACACAGCATGGATAAACCACAAGTCTCCAGAATCACAAGGCCCTGGATGCATATAGTTACTATCTTTATTACAGAGAAACAGAAATTTACATGGATGACAATATACAAAGAAGACATTCAAGAAGTACTAGAGTTCCCAGTCTTCACACAGAATAGACAACAAAATCCCATTTTAAAAAAGGAAAAAAAAAAAAAAAGAGAGTAATGCCTAACATTACAGCCATGGCAAAGAACCACAGGCACTACAGATGCAAAAAGCAATCAGGTCCATTAGGCTCACGGATGACAATCACAATTAGCGTTCTCTGCCATGAGTTGTGTGAAACGCAGACAGCCACTAACTACAGCATGCCAATTAATGGAGTGGGTTTGCTGCACACCAGGGCTCCAGCTTTGGATGTTGCATCAGGTAAAGCCAGGGATCTTAAAAGACTGACAATAAGTAAGGCCCTTTGAGATAACATCACAAATAAGTAAGGTGGAAGGAACAGAGTGGAGAGAAATAAAGTGTCCACTTTTCTTAGATGTTTCTTTTAACAACACTTCACTTGGCAGTTGACCCTTTCCAATGAAAAGTCAGTAAAATTTCTCCAGTTTGATGACTCTTTCGATCACCAGCAAGAGAAACAGAAGGATTATTAACAAGAGAAATGGCCATAAAAGTGATGAGCAGCAGAGGAATTCAACAAAGGTGCAGGATGTGCGCTTCTTTTTAAATCTGTTTTTAAAACCTGGACAGGTTTTCAAGATAACATCTCTTTATCAGCTTTTATAAGTGTTATGAAGCATATATGCTATTGTGTTCAATGGTAAGTTGCATTCGAGGGCAAACGGAGTTGGCCTTGGGCAAGACAATTTCTACTTCACTTCCCACATTAACAAAACAAGGATAATATTTGCTTATTTCACAAGAGTGTAGGAAGATTCCAGAGGACTATCAACTACAGATCATTTTCATAGAATTCATGTTTTTATTATTATTATTTTAATGTTAATTTCATCAGTCTGAAGAACTACAGGTTTTTTAGGACCTGTAAAAAACGGTAAGTAAAGGTAAGTAAAGTTTACCCCTTTACTTTTTGGAGTAAAGCCAAACAACAAATCAGTTCAATATCTTTTTCTAGTTAACATACAGCAAGTACTGCCTTCTGGTTTGAACTACAAACAACTGGATGTTTATATCCAGCCACATATTCATCTGTAACGTCAATGAACAGAACGTAGAGAAACAGTTCCAAGCTTTCCAAAAATCCCATTTCGTGGCTCACATCAACAGAATAGCCCTCTTCAAGGTTTACAAGACACTCTGGAAATGCAGGCGCTATGAATTTGGTTGCTGCATACACTCACACTCCCAGGATGCAAAAAGGGATTCTCTGTTGCAGAAAACACTGCTAAAGCACACATCTGAAAGCTTGTGGAAGGAGAATATAAAAAGGAAATTGCTCATCTACACTGAATAAATGAAACTACATAATGGAAGATTTATGCTTTTCCACTGATGCTACCATGTTTTAGTAGACACAGAACTGTTTAAAACAAACACACCACCATCAAATAAAACAAACAAACAAAAAACCAACACCACTTGTCAACTCCTGCAGCATCTTACTCTTCATTTTAGAAGAGTGGGGATGTTATTCAGGCCTGATTAACAGCAAACCCAGGCACTCTCAGCACACCCAGGAGGCAGAACACCATCAGCTTCAAGCTGACAACAGGAAAAAAGAGGCATTTTGAACTGGGCCGAGAGCTGTGGAACCAATAGCAATGCCAAGCACACACAGCGGGGATGGCAATTCCCACCGCAAACTACACTTCCATCGAGGTATCACGTTCAGGTTTTACGACTCTAAAATGTAGTCAAGATGTTTGGGGAGTGAAGCGCTGATATTAGCCATGGAGTTTTCTGGCGGAGCTCCAGGAGCCAGACGGGCAAGCACATCATCACCCAGACAGGTTCTGTGACATTCTGTATTTATACTAACACAGACCATCATAACATTAGGCCCTCCTTCATCTTCATCACCACGCACCAGCAGTGTGGACCATTAGCTTTAAGTTCTTGCTATATACCTGTTTTTACCTGCAACAGACTTTTCCAAAAGCTTGGGATACTTGCAGATATCCTTTTTTTTGGGGGGGGGGGAGCACATACGTCCTCAGTTTTAACTGCCACTATCCATCAAAAGAGGGTCAAAAAGGTCAGTCGTACAGATTTGTTCGCTTTACCTGCTTCTGTCCTGAAATAAGTGGTAAATGACCAAGTGCTGCTAACAATTGACTTGTTTGGCCTGGTGAGTTCTAACACTGTGTGGGCACTTTATGGTCGTTAAGTTGTACACCATCCCCACAGGTACTTCTGAGGGACAAGGGTGAAAAATTTCAGGCTAAGGGGAGGAATACCAAGTCATCACAAACTTTGGCATCTTCTCTGCCACCTCCTCATGTTTTTCCTTGCTTCAATTAGGAAAAACATTGCTCAGGAACTGTGTTCTTGCTGCAAGGCGTATCTTCCCATGAAGGAAAGAGGATACTCACTTCTGGAAGCAGTTGGCACATCCAATCATAAGCTGCCATTCACTTGACAAGAGGATACAGGAAAGTGCACCGATGAGAGAGCTACTTGAAAGAAAGACAAACTGCCATAAAAAGAGTCCTGGAGACATCAAGGCACAACCACCTACGAGCAAAACTGCACTTTACAATCAGACATCCCCCACATGGTTGTTAACAGCCCAGACACATTAACTAGGAGCACCTGGGCAACAGCCAAAATAAAACACATCCAGATCTGTACCTACACTAAGATCTATGTTTTAGATCCTTCTCACTCAGACTCCATCTAAATATCTGTGTGGCACTTGGGAACTAAAGACTACTTCTGTCTTCCAAAAGGCAAATTTTCTGATAGGCAGAATCGCAGCCTTTCCAAGCTGGTTTAGCACCTTATTCAAAGCTGCCTGCAATTAGGTTTCTTGTTAGAAGAGAAATAATATTACTTGAAACCCAAACCCCATGTGATTGTGCCCCAGAGGCAATACTTGTCGAATGATGGAGGTCAGCAGCACCACTCCAAAATGCTTCCTGTAATTTCAGAGGAGCATAGGAGAAAACGGATGGGTGAAATTATACAGCAGCTGCCAAAGGAGCCAAGAGAGAGAACCGAGGGACGCATCCCCTCTCCGCACCCCTCCCCCAAAAGCCTTCCGACTCTTTATAAACAATTCCGCGAAGCGTTTAGATGGTTTTCTCCTCCACCGGGCGCACTTGAGAAATAAAGCCCTAAACGCACAAGGGGGAAGAAACAGCAACCGTTTCTCAGTTGATAAGAGCGGCCACAGCGCTAAGTTTTCACCGGCGAGGCTCCGCGGAACGGCTTCCCTGCCCGCCGAGACCCCGGCCAACCAACCCCTCTTCTCCTTCCTCCCCACTATTTTTTGGTATCACTCCTGCCAGGGCTCTGCGGGAGGGACTCCCAGTCGCCACCGAGGCCAGGCAGGTAGCCCGAAGGAGGAGGAGGAGGAAGGGGGGGGGGGGCGCCGCCACCAAGCCGGGCTGTACCTTTAAGGGGCCCGCGGCGGCGGCCGCATTCCTGCTGCGGAGCGGCGGCTGTCCCGACACGCCGGGCACGGCAGCCTCCGAGGCAACCTGCGCGCCCGCCCCGGCTCGGCTCGGCTCGGCCCGGCCCGCCACTCGCCCCGCGGGAACAAAGCCCGCGCCCGCCCCGCCAAACTTCCGCGGGGGGCAGCGGCCGCGTGGGCGGCGGGGGAACACCCCCCCCAACACCCCCACACCCCATTCCGCCCGCCCCATCCCTCGGGGCAACGGGGAGAAGGCGAGCGAGACCCCCGCGGCCCGTGTGTGCGGGACGGGGCACGGACCTTTGTCCCGCGGCGGGGCAGGGGAGGGCTCCCCGCTCCCAGGTGAGCGGCGCGGCGGGGGGCAGAGCTCTCCGCCCGGGCAAGGCTCCCCGCTGCCGAACCCCCCCCCCCCACCCGCCACCCCGCACCACCACCGCGGGGCAGAGGGCGCCCCGCAGCCGCTTACCTCTGGCGCGGAGCAGCGCTCCCAGCAGCAGCAGCAGGAGCTGCGGTGGCGCCGGCAAGAGGCAGCCCCCGCCGCGCCGTCTCATGGTGGCAGCGCCCCCGGTCCCCGCCGCCCGGGCCCGCACGCAGCGATCCTCCCCGGGGCTGAGCTCCTCCTGCGTCCCGCACCCCCGGTCCCGCCGCCGCTCGCTCGCTCCCTCCCTCCCTCCCTCAACCAGCCACCGCAGCTCCGGGGCTGGGGGCTCCCTGCTCGTTCCCCGCTCCGCCCGGCCCAGGCCCGGCCCCGGAGGAGGAGCCCCGTCGGGGCAGCCCCCGCCCCGCTCCGCTCCGCTCGCCCCCGCGCTGAACCACTTCGCAAACTTGCGGCGCGGTAGAGGCTGTCCCGGGTCCGGGGTTTGGCAGCGAGACTCCCCGGCACCGCACCCGCCGTCCGGCACCGTGGTGGGACCCCCGGTCCCTTTCCGCGGGTGCAGTTTCCCCCCTCTTGCGGGGGGGGCAAAGCCCTTCCTAAAGCGGGGCTCGGGGAGGTCTTGCTGTCAGCGTCCCAACACCCGCGTCGTTCCCGGCGGCTGTGCGGTTCCTCCGGTGCGTTGCCTCCGTTTCCCGGCTTGCGGCGGCTCTCTGTACCCCACGGCAAACGGCAGAGCCCCTTCTCCCCGACCCACCACCCTTCCCAAACCCAATGCCTCGAAGCACCTCGTTGCCCAGCCCCCTGCCCACTGTTCATGCTGGTATCTAAGAGAAGTGTCAGATTTTTATCCCCCTCCAAATGTTTTTGCTGCTTGGTGTTTTCCTTAGAGCCACAGTGTCCGGAGAGAGGGGATTATGTACAAATCTCGGACACTCTAAAAAAAAGAGCTAGGTCATTGCCTAGAGGAGGGGAAATTACCACCTGGACCATTAGCTGAGGTGCCTTCTGCTTTCCCTGCTGCGTTTAAAAGCAGCCAGGCTTGCACTGGACATCATCGTGGAAGCCTGTTTTCCCATCCTCTGCAGCAACATAGGGTTGGCAATGCAAGAAACTGTTGTTAAATAATTAATCTCAGTCCATTTCAAAGTATTAACCCGAACGGAAAGCTGACTCCGATAGTCTAAATCCTGGACCACGGGGGAAAGATGGGAATTTTGTCAAATTGACACCTAAGGGCCAGTGATAGGAATAGTCTTACTTAAAGCCTTTGCATAGATGAATCCAGAGGAAGCTGCAACTAATCTTCTCCTTTAGAGAATCACGAGAACAAGTCAACAGCACAGCATGCTATTCTGCCACTCCAATTAACTAAGTGTAAAATAGCGAAGACAAGGGATATTATTAAAAACGTCAACATAAAATTAAAGCAGGGACTGGCTTTTGACAAATCGAGCTCAATGTTAAGGAAAAAATAATCCAACACAGAGCTTCTCCCAAGAGCAGGACCACCATAAGAAACAGTGAGCAGCAAATCATGAATAAATTTACAACATATGGCGCCCCTACCCCAAATTTTAAAAATGCAGACTTTTTTTTTGCTTAAATGCAGAATCTCTGCTTCAAGATAGGAGTAGATCCACTTCACACAGCAGGAGTCCAACAGCAGAAGAATACCAACAAACACGGGTATCCAAGAGTCACTGATTGAGGTGGAGAGATGAAAAAAATTGCTCTCTGCCAACATTGACTTGGAAGCAGTGACAGAACGAGGTATGGAAAGAATGCACAATTATTGTAAAGGAATAAACTTCAAGATATTAGAGTTTAAGATGGTTGAAGCTTTGGGAACAGTGGGATGAAGTGAAAAGAGAGAAACTGTTAAGATCCCTCTGACCGGGGGTTGGCTGACTGGCCAGCACGCAAAACCCTTACTGCCTCCCCCCAAAATACAGGGCAACATAACCAAAATTCATTGAAGTTTATATTCTCTACTGAGGCTACTCCACAGGGAGTATAAATCAGAGGAGCTCTGCTGACTTCAGGCTCACAGAAGCTTGTAAGAAGTTTAGATGCTGAAGTTCTCAACATGACAAAGCACAGACACGGGGGACAGAGCTTCCTGATAATTACACACTTAAGTCATGGAACAGTCTTTCAGCAATTGAGTATTTTCCTGTGTTTGAAACAAAAGCCTCTTGAAAAATATTGTCCTAAACACAAATAAATTCACTTGTTAGCTCTTCAGTCCTTCTCTCCTCAGGGAACAAATGTTTTTACCCACTTGTGTTTCTTAAAGTGTGTTTACTAGTCCTCTGCTTCTTGCGCTGTATTCTGGCAAATCACTTTCCTCTCCAAGCTCGACTTCCCTATAATTATATCTCTGACTTATAAATCATTTTGAAATCCCCTGGTGAAATGTTAGAGGAGCACATGGTATTGTCTTTCACAACAATCTCCTAAGTAGGTTGCAGTTGAGCAGATAGAAATTTGTATTATAAACCTCCCAGTTACTACCTGTTGATAGGATACGATGAACAGAGCTCTGATTCCATGGGAATCTTTGATCTTTAGGGAATAATTGTAACGTGGATTTATGCAGTGTAAGCCAGACATTTTGGTTGAAAGAAAACTAGAAGGGTCACTAAATAATGCTGGTGAAAATGAACCATATGCTTAGGACTTGCCTCTTTCAGACCAAATATTTTGAAGTAATTATCAGAATGCACTTCAACCCATGCAGAAGGCTGGTACTTGCTTTTACCCACAGCTATGAGGGAGGAACATAATATTGAGTAACCTGTAGTAATTTATAGATCTCTGATAAGTTATATATAACACAAGTATTTGTAAGACATTAAAATATAATTAACAATTAATTTCTATGACAACATGCTTAATAAAGAAACACACCAGGCATTATAAAGAGAGCAGGGAGAAGATTATGATTATGATTATTATTATTATTATTGTAACCATTTCAGGACATAGTTCTCCCCCCTCCACTCCAAACAGATACATTAAAGAAATAAACCAATCCAATGACAGAAAAGAACTACTATGAAATAATACTAGAAGTTAACATTTTCAGAGTGATTTTAAATAGCAACCCTATGTTAAGAAAAGCAGAATCAAGGACACGGTGTCATTCGAAACAGAAGAAAGGAAGGAATCTGAATAAGGTAGGGTTACTGGGGAAAATACACTTTAAATATTTTAAAACCTTAGGAAGAGGTTAATTTAAAAAAAGAAAACACTGGGATGGCCAGTTTTGGTCTTGTTGAGGTATTTTTAATGCATTCAAATTGTCCCTTCCTTGGGAAGATGCTTCTCCACACCTCAAGATTTCTAGAAGAGAATGACAGATCATATAACTTAACTGCTATGTTCAGAAAGGTTTGGAGCAATTGTGTTTTAAAGATTTGAGATAGAATAAATTAATCTAATGGAATGGGGAAAAAAAAAACCCACATGGAAAAGGGGCAAAATGCGTTTGTACTAGATCAGGTTCTCTTGTTTTAAGTGATGTTAAGCTCACTGGGTAAATGAAAGGCAATGGGTGTGATACATTTTGTAGGGGTTTTGGCACCGTCCCCCAGCACAGCACTTCCACAGAACGAGGTTTTAAACATAACCAGTGGAAGGTGTGCAGGCATCTGATAGAAGACAACCACAGTGATCATTAGTGGTTATTCATCAAAATACAACGGCACCTCA
>BJBW01009419.1:6037-49544 GCA_004320125.1 Scolopax mira | reverse complement strand
AAAAAAAAAAACAGTAATGAGAAATATAAAAATATCATTCTTAGGAAACAGACATTAATAAACAATGTGAATTCCTGACTAGACAGAACTACAGTAAAAACAGATCTTAGGGTTGGACAGATAATGAACAACATAAATCAACAGTGCAGTGAATTCTGGAATGTGTTAACAGGTGTGTCATATACAAGACAACTTGTTTGATGTCTTAACTTCCCATAGTACTAAAAGCCCCATGTGGCATATTGTGTCTGGTCCTGGCTGAACACCTTAGAAATATAAACACTGTGCTGAAGAGAAACAAGAAAATAACAACAAGAGCAAGAAGTTTAGAAAACAACCCCTTTGAGAAAAAGCTGAAGGAATTAGATTTGCCTAGTCGAGAAACAAAAGCTTGAAGCAAGATGCAGCTTTCTGATACACACGAGCTCATTAGAGAGATGTTGATCAACTTTCTTCTATGGCTCCAGTAGAAAGACATGAAAGAGACAACTTGATTTGCAACGAGAAATAAAAGACTTTGCTGATCAGCATTCCAACTAAGGATTTTTCAACACTGGAACAGACTGTCTAGGGGGACTGTGAAATCTCTTCCAGTGGCATTTTTTAAAGAACAAAGTTAAAGTTTGCTAAGCATGCTGGTGCTAGCCTGGGTATATTTAGTCTTGATGCAGTGCAGGCTGGACTAGGTGATCTTTTGGGACCCCTCCCAAGGGTTTCACAATGGATATAATTCAGAAAGTTCCGGCTTTCTGTTAGATGTAAAGATCATTACAAACTCTGCACTCTGGCTGATCACATTCTATATTACTAGAGAGCGCCACCAACTAAACAGAAAAGCCAGGAAAACAGCAAGTTGTTCCCAAAAGAGCTCTACGTTCAAGGTAAAGTCATGGGTTCCGCGCTATCAGACTCCAGGATTTTCCAACAGCCCTTTTAATTTCTATCATTATTCTACTGCTCCATTACCCACAGCAGTTCCCTATGTGGCATCACCAGTGAAGCAAGGAGGTGGTAGCTTGGAAGACGAGGGAAGTTAAAAGTGAAGGTTTTACCCATATGTAGGAAGATGCAATTACATAGTTGCGCCTCTGAATTCACTGTTGGACATGTGAAGAAACAGTTTAATTTTCCAAAGAGCTGAGGGACCTACAGCTTTCACAGCTGGCAGCCTAGTTTGTAAATAACAGTGTTAAATACATTAAATGAAATTTTAGCATTGATTTATATTTTATGCTATCACTTTTTCCCTTGTTGCCTTCTCTGAAGTTTTCTAATCAGTGGCAGTACTACTGTGTAGCCAGATGGACTCGTAGATGTCATAAACATTCAAGTTCTGTCAGCACTGGCCTTTACAGTGTTTCTCAAGTTATTGCCCTTTACTCTTAAGAAAACAGTAATCCACACGCCATCTTCTGCAGTGTTACCGTAATCGTTTTAATTTACAACAAAATAAACTTCCAGTTAACAAGTCAGAGCTTATGTGTTACTTCATTTTCTTCACCTTTCATTTATCTGCTGCCTTCTCAGCATTCCAATCACACATTTATTTTGGGAAACATTGTGATCAACTCATGGACCACCATTAATTCTACTTTGAAGCGCAGAACAGCAAAACTGCTAAATGGCTACACTCAGAAGCTGAGATATGAAGAATCTTTGCAAAAGGTCCTTTGTGATTTAATGACCAAAGTGCAGATTCATCTGAACTCCCCCACTTCTTTTGTGTGTGTCTGGAAGGCAGGACTGAGGCCAACCTGCAAGGCTCTTCAACCTTCCAATCTGTGAAAAAAAAAAACAAAAACCCAAACCAAACCCAACCCTAAGTAAATTGACTCTCAAATTGACTAGGGGGAAAAAAAAACCCACCCAACCCTAAACTCAAACCTTTCTTCATGCTTTCTTTGAGATAGTAGTTCTTCCTGGGTGTCTTGCAAGCTGGTTCTTCTCCTTCTTTTGCCGGTTCCCTTACATCCTCTATGTAAAAATAATGCAAATACACCCTCTTCTATTCCTGATGAGACTCCTCCCTGCAGTGAAATGGCAATTACCCAAGCCTTGCACAATGTCTGCATTGCAAAGGTAGCCTGTGGCCTACCCTTAGGAACAGCACAGTTTCATACCTTCACTCTGGCACAGATAAAAAGAAAAGAGGAAGAGCATAAAAGGAAAATGTTCTTTTAAAAGCTAGCAGTAGCAGAATTCAGTTTGAAGACAGAAACCTAACCACCTTTATTCTCCAAACATATTCAAATGGATAAGTAGCAAGTTGTGGCTTCCAAGCTAATTTTTGACTGCACAGAGAAGCATTTTCCAAAGAACTGAAGGCCTGTGTCTTTCTTTGACTTCAAGCTACTGATGTGGTTTATCAATAGTCTCTGTATTCAGATAAAAAGTTAGTGGTAGAAATCAATTACACAATCAGAAAGAAAGGTGACCTTGTGTCTCAGTATCCAGAATATCTCTGATGGGCTGAGCCAACCTGCCTGCCTGCCTGCCTTCCTTCCTTCCTTCCTTCCTTCCTTCCTTCCTTCGATACGTGAGTCGAGCCTGTAAGAGAAATGAGTAGACATGGGAATAGATGTGAAAGGCATAAACATATCTTTCCTTCAGTTCACAAACCTTTCTTCTTTGCAGAAGCCCTGCCACTATGAAGATGAGTGACATGTAAAAATGTAGCCAGAAAGATAAAGAGTGTTTTCTTTCTTGAAGATGATTCAGTTCTAATACTTTACTGGCATGATGGGTTAGGCAAGTACTGCCAGCATCCACAAGATATAACCCTTGAGACTGTCTGATAAGAGATATGGCATGTCAACCACCTGCTTTCCTATCAGGTGGCTGAATCAGAGACGCCTCTTAACACCTCTCCCTCTCTCATATTAGCTCTTGATAAATGTGAATGAGGGAACAAATTAATTGCTTCTTACCAGCACTAAGACAGACCTGAATAAAGCCACGGGTGGGAGCAAGATCCAGAGTTGCACACACCCTCCACATGAATCTGAGGTCACATGTCCCCATATGTGCAACCTCCCTCCTATCCACATACACTTGTACCCATGTCATTGCCATTTTAGGATTTTAGAATACTTAAGCACATTAACATAATATTACCATTCGCAGAGGTAATGCGGGTTTCTGTACTGCATTTCCATTTATGCTTCATTCTTGGTAAGCCGAGTCCATGGAAACCTTATCACTGACTTCAGCAAGTACAAACCCGTGCTTTTAAAGTGAAAACTTTGTCACAGAGACTACAGGTTTTCATTTCATATAGTTTACAGAATATCCTTAGTAAATATCAGAAGTGGACTCCAGTCACAGAATTTGAGAGAAATTCTGATTCACACCTAAATTTTAAGCATCCAAGGAACGACTCTTCTTTCACTTACACCATGTAAAGTTTAACACATAAAAAGTTGGAACCTTAAGGACGTTTTCTTACTATCTAACACGTTATTATCAGTTTCAAATGCAGAACGGTCAATCTATTTTGCTGTGTTTTAGAAACTAGCATGATGAAGTTAACAAATCAAAAGAGAAATCTAAATACACTCCCCAGATAAGACTTGGTGTCTTAATTTGCTACTATATTCTGGAAAATGTTCCATGTCCCCTCTATTCTGTTTAGAACTAACTGACATGATCTTTGCTGTTTCAGTCTCCCCTGGCTTAACTTCTCTCTCTCTGCACACTATCCTTTCCATACCCATCCACTAGTCCTCAACTTCTCTTCCTAATTACTCCAACCATTATATCATCTTCTGGTCTCTATGTTCTCTTCTAGTGGCTCCACAAAGATGTTACTCTTGAAAATACCTGAAGTATTATGTAGCAGAAAGGAAAGAACATTCATCGCTTTCTCCTCTCATACTGCAGAGTGAATGACTGGGATACCAATGTAACTAATTTTAACTAAATATATGTTTTAACTACAAAAACATACTGACCTCAGCTCTTGCATAGCTCCAGGGTTCTGAAGGGCTCTCTCAGAACAGCACTAATAAATACTCAGGCTCTCTTTTGTGTAACTAAGAAGCAGAACTAAAGATTGTTTTGCAAAAGTTCCACAACTTTAATGAATCTGTGATCACCTCTTTCTTTCGGTTGTTGGTTTTTTTTTCCCCTTGCTTCCATAATTTGCTTTTCCCTGTAGGTGTTATAACACAAAATACTTTCAGAGTATTCTGAATGTGCTAAATCTCTGTACTGCACACAGAAAGTTATATACCTTTCCTATAAGGGCTGTCCAGTATAACCATCAGAGTTACTCCTTCACCACAGCCCAAGAAACAATAGCTCGCTCCCTACAGGAGAGTAGACTTCCCTACTCTCTTGCACACACATGGAGCCATTTACTTATTAAAATTTTCTCACACAGACACCTGGTCTCATAGATAACACAGTCCAGCAGCTTAAGTTTGCAAGGAACATTCAATGAGCAGGAATGAAGAATGAAAATTTCAGGCCTTCTCGGGTTACCCCCCAGGATGAGCTAAGCCTTGGCTGTCAGAAATGTTTCCCATGCCAGAATTTCATAGTGATATTTATTTTTACCAGGCATCTTAGACTTTTTTGTTTGGCATGAGAGATCCTGCAAACTCTGCCAGAAATGGCTGTTTTTCTTCTTTGCATCATTAGCAGGGCAGCATTCCAGCAGAGAAGGGTCACTCACTTGGTACTTAAGTACTTTTAAAGATGTTGCCCTTTCCTTCCTGACGAGATATTGTGAAAAAAAAACCAAACCAACAAACGGAAGGAGAGCCTTTCAACAGTCTGCCTTTAAAAAAAAAGCCAAATTTGCTTGCTAACATTAAGGTCAAAACTGACCAGAACTGGGACAATGCATTTAATAAATTCCAAGAATCTATCACACAACTTACAGATACCCTTGATTTTAAAGTGAAGATGTGGCCTCCATAAGCCAAAAAATCTGTCATAATAATATTCCCTCTTCTCATAAACAGATCACCCAAAATTTTTAAGTACTTCTATGACTGAGGAGTAGGAGAATGTTTCAAGTTTTTCTTCCTAACGACTTATATTTAAAATGCAAGGATCTAAGAGCTTGATTAGACCTAAATCCTTAGGTGAATATAAACTTCATCAATATAGAGAGAGCACAAAAGCAGATCACATCTCTACTTTCTTTCTACCCACCAGTTCAAGAGGAAAAATAAAATCTCAGCAATGCAGAATAAAATGGAGCTAAACTACTTAATAAAAAATAAATTATGATGGTATAATGTCCACAGCAGAGTTTTCTGCATGCTCATGACACCTTACCTTTTTTTTTCTTGACTTAAGACTTCCAAGTGAAATTACAGGTGTCAAATTTAAGCTCTTTAATGGTATAAATGCTGGCTTCTTAAGAGAGCTGCTGCTGTTGTGTCCTGTCACGAGCTGGAAAACACAGAGTTGTTTCCAGACTTCATCTTGTGGCAGATGTCAGGTGTAAGAAAATTTGTCAATCTTGTTTCCACCAATCTCAAAGAACAATGACAGTCTGTTTGTCTAGGTTTCCCCTGAAGAGGCAAACTGGTGTTGATACTGCATTATCAGAGTAAAATGATTGGTTTATTTGTGTGAAATCACCGTGCTGCTTGTTAACCACATAAACAGTTCGTTCAGCTTGAGAAGGGTCCGATTAGGATAAGCACTAGAAGTACTCCATCTTTCTCTGTAATCAACAACATGAAATTACGTATTTCATCACATAATTTCATTATGATTTTGGCTGACCTTTTTAGTCAAGATAATCTTATTTTTAGTGCATGTGGTTAGAGAGTTTGATCGTAATTCACCAAAATAATTATTAAATCCGAAATTTAATGGGAGGTTTTTACGGGTTTGCCACTGACTCATAAATGAATCATCCAGTTTCAGCATCATTGATTTTTAAAATGTCTTGCATAATAGAATCCTAATTTCACTTACAACATTTCCAATAATTTACATAAATAATATCACAAGAAGCTCTCATTGTCCATTTCTTCAGATCTCTCCTCAAAATTTATCTCTGCTATGGTGCCCAAAATAATAGAACAGCTGTTTAACTCAATGTTTTCCTCTCTCAGTCTGATTTGTTCTTTGTGTGTCTTAAGATAAACACATTATCTTATCGCACTTGCAATTTTATTAATTATTATATACTAGGTAAATCTCAGCTGGCAAATGTGTTGTAAGCTTCAAGAAACACAAAGCACCACAAAACCTCAAAAAGGCAGGCTTTTAGCTAACTGTTTTAAAAATAATAGGAGAAGGCTTTGGACACTCAAAGGATGAACAAGAAAGGCTGGAGACAGTTTCTGTGAAACTGGCTTACATTAGCTTCATAGAAGTCAGATGGAATGGAACTGAAGACTGCCCACAGACCAGTTCTTTAGCACATTGTAGTTGTAAAGCTCAAAGCAATAGGGTTTCCAACTGTCACTTGAAGAAATAAAACAAAACAGAAAAGTGAAGTTCCCTCCAATATGTATGTCTAGGCTTTATTTTAACTACTTTAGCAATAATTGCTAAAATTCTAAGCAAATAAAATATTTCATGCCAAGAAAAAGTAATAGAAGCCAGACAAAATGCTTCAGTCCATTTAAAACAAGGCATTTCCTCTGGAATTGTTGCTTGATATCTAGTCCTGTTTATTGTTCTATATAATACTCTCTCTGAAAGAGGAGCTGTTTCTCAGGAGAACTTTGGCTAATAAAACAAAAGTATTTCAGCTCAACATTGATAGTATCATTTAGGCAAATGAACATAAAACCAGCAAAGAGTAAGCTAAGCAATTAACATAGTGGGAGCAAAGTATGTGAGAATAGTGGGGGAAAATAGAAATCTGATTTAAGCTAAATTGCTGAGAAACACTTACAAAACTAACACAGGAGTTTTTCAGTCCATGCATCATAATATAGGAAAGAAATTTTCTTTCATGACATAATTTAAATTATACCACTGACTGTTTTCAAACTTGTGGACTCTTATATAAGTAAATTAGCCTAATTTACCTAAAGGTATAATTTCTGAAAGACTACTCAAATAACTTGAACTCTGAAAGAGGGTGTGCACAAAATGCATCAATGTAGTGCAGCTGATCCTTCTTGAAAGACTCACTTGTATTCCCAAATGTCCCTGGTAGACAAGACTCAGCAATTTTAGTTTAGAGATGTAAGCACCAGCATGATTCCCAGGGTAAATGATGGCTGTAAAAGTGTCCTTTGCTTGCCTAAAGTGAGGCCTGTACCTCTGACTGGAAGTACAGGAGTTGTCACAGAATAAACTATGTTTTTTCATTGTCATTCTTCCAGCTGCGTCCAACAGAACATTAAGCCCCTGTTAGATTTGCCCTCTTTGAGGCAGATATTAAACTTGGGAGACGTTTCCAGTAACACAGAAAAACCTTCTCACTTGATTAAAATGAACTAGTCTAGGGTTCTAAAATCAATATGGGAAAACAAACTCAATACTCATGCCCAGGCTGGCAGCATTTCTTCCTTTTCAGGTCATGAGCATGAGAGAACAGGTGAGACCTGCAGCTGATCTGTTATATCACCTAATCCTGGCTCTGTCAGACCCAGAGAGAAATAATAGTAAACAGGGAAGTCTATAAATGGCTCCAGAAACGACATCTTGTTTTTATATAGTTTTCTTTGAGTCGTTAACAGTCAGGCGCCACTACTACTGAAACTTATCATTATTACAACCACAAATGTGCTCCACGTCCAAAAGGATTCCCTTAGCTGGTTTAAAAGAAATAACAAAGTCCAACCCACAGAGACCAATTGGTAACAAGCAAAAAATTCCAGAGAGAATGACAAATAGAAATATTAGAGTGTAGCATTTTAAACTGGATTTTAAAGGCCTCTTATAAATGAGTGCTCCAAATACTGATCAAGGACAAATTGTGGTTTACAGAAATAGTTGAAACAACAAAAAAGAAACTGCACAACCTGTGTAAGGCTCCTACCTGCTCAGCTAATCAATAAAATGGGAGAGGAAGCCTTTTATATTTGTCTTTTGAACAACAGTGAAAGCACCTGGCTGGTGATAAATGATTGCCTGTGAAAACAGAGATCTTGACACTAGTTTTAAAAGTGCAGGAACTTTCAAACTGTTTTCAGCCCTGCAAAGAACTCTGACTCTCTTACATCCCTGAGACAAGGATGATTCCCAGACAAGAACAGAAAGAACCCTGTGGCTCAGGATTTAGAGGCTGAGGGACTTGGGTCTTTTTAGTCTGGCGAAGGCTGAGGGGGATCTGATCAATTCTTATAAATACTTAAAGGGTGGGTGTCAAGAGGATGGGGCCAGTCTTTTTTCAGTGGTGCCCAGTGATAGGACAAGAGATAATGGGCACAAACTTGAATATAAGAAGTTCCACCTAAACATGAGGAGGAACTTCACTTTGAGGGTGGCAGAGCAGCATAACAGGCTGCTGAGGGAGGTGGTCTCCTCTGGAAACGTTCAAAACCCTCCTGGACAAGTTCCTGTGGAATCTGCTCTGGGTGGACCTGCTTTGGCAGGGGGGTTGGACTCGATGATCTCCAGAGGTCCCTTCCAACCCCACGTGATTCTGTGATTTTCCTGCTAGTTTCTACTTTCATGAGAACCAATGACGATTCCTGGTGCTGCCTGTACCTCCCTTTCCAGAGTACAAGGGCTGCAAAAAAAAAAAAAAGCAGAGGAGTACTATGGACAGAAACCCACAGCTGCAAAAGACCTTGGTCACACTGTTCAGTCCCTGCTCTCTGGAACAAGGGTGCTATAGAGGGCACTTCATTCACTTGTTAGCATTCACCTTCTAATTGGGCTCTTTCCCCACAGCTGTAGCCTCAACAGCCCCTGGCATTTAGCACCTTCTGACTTCCAAGTTAAATCTAACCAGAATGACTTTACACATGCATCTCCTTGCCTTGTTTTGGGTCTTCAGCTTCACCAGCTCTTCTCCCTCTGAGGTGGCCTGAGCTCAGCCCCACAGCTGAGCATCACCTAGTGCCCCTTCCTCACGGCCAGCTCCCCCTGTTGCCCATGGCCCCTTCCTCACGGCCAGGCCACCATTTCACCACGCTCCTCCAAAGACCCTTCCCCTGAGGTCATTCGCAGCCGGGCTGGCCGGCGGGGCACCGGGTGGCCCCGCTCGCAGGTGGCGGGGCGGGGCGGGGGCTGAGGCCGGGTTTGGGCGCGGAACCCTGGAGGCACGGGGGCGTGTTCCCAGCCGGGGCGAGCGGCCGAGCAGCGCCGGGCCCTGAGCGTTGGGAGCGTCGGGCGCCTTGGAAACGGACGGAAGCCGGGAAGGAGCGGCGGCGGCGGCGGCAGGATGCTGAGCCCCGAGCGGCTCTCGCTGCCGGGGCTCGAGTACCTGGGTGAGGAGCGGGGCGGCGCCCCGAGAGCCTGGTCCCCCGTGGGTGTTGCCGCGGTCCGGAGCGGGGGGGGCTCGGTGGGGCCCGGCCTTCCTGGGGAAAGCGGCCTGAGGCCCGTGGCGTTCCCCCTGGCCGGGCCGGGCCGGGCCGAGGAGGGTGGGAGTGACTGGACTGAGGAGGGAACAGCACCGGGGGGGTGACAGGTCGGTATTTTCTGAGGCGAGGGGGGGTTCCGTGAGGGACAGCGGCGGCCTGAGGAGGGGTGAGCAGCCGTCTCCTCCCAGCCTGGCACTGCGGGACACCATGGCAGGCTGTCATCTCCTTTAGCCCATCACCAGCCTCTGCTCGCCTAGCTCTGGGAGCAGAAACCTTATTTTGCTCGTTTCCCGCCATTGGAAGAGCTACTGTTCTTACTGTGTGAGGTGGTCTGAAGGTCAGCTTTTCTTCTAAAGTAAGGTAACGCTGGTAACATTTCCCACATGAAGTGGAATTTTTATTTTATTGTTTTTTCATTTATAAAGCAGTCGATTCCTTACAGACAACCTCCTTTTAACCTGGCCCTAACAGTTTGCGTTACTGTTTGGGGTTCCAGGAACTAAGGAGCAAAGTGATTGGGTGTTAATGTGTTAAGTAAAAATAATTAGGATGGAATAAAGTCAATATGACTTCACTTAATTGCTAAAGAGCAGATGAATTACAAGCAGTAAGCATTTGGAATACATTCAAGACTGTATTTTTAAATTGAAAATCTTCGGCTGTTACCTTCTAGGCCCAAGAGGCTGCTTGGTAATAACTCTTATGAAGGTATACATAATTTATTGTGGCTTTCTTGCGCAAGGAAAGGTCAGAAATTGCATGGACTAGTTTGCGCTACTTGTTCCACCATGATTTTGCCACCTCTGGTAAGTGAAAATGGAGTAAGACTGGAGAAACGTTGCTAGTTTCCAGCAAATGGAAAACCTGTGTCTTGGAAGGAGGAGATTGAAAGGGCTTCGTTTGTTTAGCCTAGCAATAGTGTCAATAAGGAGGGATCTGCTACATGTTCTTTCATGAGCATCACAGCAAGAAAGAGTGATGAGTATGTAAAAGGAGTGATCTAATTCCTCTTAAGAGTAGGATCTTTTTGTACTTTTGCTTCCAGGTTGCTGGCAAGGTACTTTGTGCGTATCTACGTGACTGCAGTGCTATTCTGTGTTAAGTAAGTCGAGGCAGAAATAACAGTTTGTTCAGTGTTCTGTTTGGGGTGATTCTCAGAAGACTCTCTTTGCAGAAGTTCTTATTGCCCATTTCATTTCTGGGAGCTATTTCAGGTATTTGAGGACAGAATTTCAGCATGCCTTGTAGATACAGCCTTTGGTTTTGTGCTAGTCTATCAATCACCCTGCCTCAGCATTTTCAATGTACGCCTTAATAGAGAGACTCATAACTTTTCTTCAGAGTTGCTCTAGGCTGAAACTTAATTTTTTATTTTTAATGAGCCAACTTGGTTTTAGGTTCACTTAATTATTTTAATGAAATAGGCACTTAACTTTTACTTCTCAGTGGGGATTGAATCACTCAAAACAAGCTAAGAAGCAGACTAAAAAGTCCTGAAGTGTAAGAATAAATCACTTTTCTGTTTCACATCTGAGGTTGAGAAATGAGACTTCCAAAATTGTTAGGTGCAAGCAGCTTTATTAACCTGCTTAAAGTGAGGTTCCTTTTTTCTCTGATCCACGTGATGATACGCCATTTGCTTTTTCATTTTGTAAAACCTTCTAAATTATTCTGAAATTGGGGTCAGAAAAAGACACAGGTGTGAGCATGTCAGGTGGAGAAGCCTGTTCTGTTGATGGCTTAATTTGTGCTTCTGTTTAGGCTGCAATATCTGTTCTCTGTTAAGAGGGGAAGAAGTGTCTGCTAGGTGATGATAATGTTGTTAGCTGTAAAGTTACCAATTACAATGTTGTCTTTGTGAGGCTTTGTATCTTACCAAACTGCTCACAGACCCTATTGAATGAATTCTGTATGAGCAGCAGGAAACTGTTTAAAACAAACAAACAAACAGAACTCCCAAAATGCTGACTCTCTCTCCCAAAATAAACACACCTCCCCACACGTTTCCATAGCATGCTTTTATGTTTTATGCATTGACCTGGCATTCTGCAATCACCCTGCTTTTCATTTGTTCTGTTGTGTGCCTCAAAGACTTGTGAATATAGTTGTCTGATGTGGGGTTGTAAGCAATTGTGATAAGTTTCACTGTCTGTAATTTCGTTCTGAAGTGGTGTTGCCCCAGGCTGACACATCTGGTATTCTCAGATGGCACTGTCTTTCCTGACCTGGAATGGGCAAGCTTCCCCTAACCTGTTTTTACTCTTTTTTTTTTTTTTCCAAATATAAAGCCCAGGCCAACAAATAAGATAAGTGGCCAAAATAACATTACATGACTGCTACTCAGTGAATAGGGAAGGGTATGTGTTTTGCAATGTTGGCAGAAAGGCTACAGTGAAATGTTGTAACAAGCAGCATTTTCACTGAATAAACAACATTTAGTGTTTGGGGTTAGTGATGAAAATGTGTTTCTCGTTTGATGGATGAGACTGAAACTACAGTAGGCAAAATGGGGCCTATTTGAGACACTTTTCCATGCCTTCCTCATTATGGTTTAATAACTGGTGATTGCTTAGTTATTTATAGTATGCGGTGGAGCATTTAGTGTATTGTTCTGCTCATGCAGCTGTCTTCTGCATGTCTTCTGAAGCTTCAAATTTTAGTCACTTCGTCCTCCCCATCCTCCCCCCCTTCCCATTATGGAGAAAAAGCAGTTGATTATTGCAAATTTCTGAACTTTTATTTTTCTCTGGATTCTCCCTGCTACTTCCCAACTCCAGGATGTGCTTTCTTTTCTTCCTTTGCCAGCGCAAGACATGTAAGAACATAAATGCTCTGTTAGGGAAGTGCCTTATCAGTAAAGCATGGGGCTATTATGTGCCAGAAACACTGTCATGTTTCCTCATCTCTCATATAAGAAGTCTTGGGCCTCATGATTTGGAAGAATGTTCACGGTATTGGTGCTTTTACAAGACTGAGTTGCTCCCAGCAGAGAGCTTCAGTTGTGTAGAGACTTTGTGGATACCTGGGGTTTACTCTTCCTCTGAATAGTCTTAAAAAAGCCAAGTGGAATTGTTTTTCTTTAACAACACAATCAACCTATAGGTTACTTTGGTGTCCAGACATCTCAGATAACACTGAGTCTCCTCTTAGTCTAGATATTTGATGAGCTTCTTCTCTGAGGTACTCTGACTGAGGAGAATGCTTGCTTTTTTCTCTTTTCTTTAAATTTTATTCTGTTCTCCGTTGTACATCTGGGAGAACTATAATGTGGAAGATTAATTATTTCCCCAATGATGTGTTAAAATTTGCTTGTAGAAATGTTAGATACGTTGGAATCTCTGTAGACTCAGTCTAGTACTTTCTCCAAAAGATGGAATTTCATCTCCAAACCTGCTGTTGCACTTCACCTGTTGCAACAGGTGAACCTGATCCTGATCTAGGTAGATTTCCAGAAGTGGAGTTTCAGTTCATCCAATACACAGACCTTCTGCGCTTAAGTATGAATAGGTAGGGGATCATTAGGTTAATTCATGCTCTTATAACAAGCTAGAATGGCAATTACTTCCACAATGTTCATAACACACTGCATAAATTCAGATTAAAAGCAAAAAAAACCCAACCAACCAAAAAAAACCCCAAAAGCTCAACAGTTTTGCTTTGGTGAGGTGGTGGTTTCTAGCAGCTGTACAACATCTTGCAGGAAGGGATCTGCTGGAGGGACATGGACAACTAAGTCAGTCTGCGTGCAGCCTCAGGAGCACAAAATTTTCAGTTGTGGTCAAGATTAAATTATAAACTGAAACACTTCTTAAATGTTTTTGTTACAAGTAGTTTTGAAACTGTGAACGTAGCAAATAGGATATAGTTGGGCTGTGTGGCCACTCAGCGTATGTTCCCAGTAACAGCGCACGTGTCTCATAGCTGTGTTATCTCTAGTATGCAAGGTCTACTTCATTATATGTTCTCTCTTTCAAAGAAAGAAATTTTTTTTGAGGACTAATAAGAAATTGCACTCTGAAGTCGTGCAAAGCTGGAAAAACTACAGCTTACAGTGATTTAGCTTCTAGGTTGATTGTTTTGTTTACATATTTCTCTTCCTTGTGCCGTTCCTTAGTGATATCTGAATAGATTAAATCCCTAATGATATTTGAAAAGATTAAAAAAAAAAGCATCCTGAAAGATAAGTAATGCTGGAAAAACTTCCAGAGTTGACATGATTTTGTTCTTGCTGTTTGTTCCCTCTTGTATTATTATTGTTTAAGTAATATTTACATGAAATTGATTTTGTGTTACTATAGATGTGTCTTTACAATGTGCCTGCTACAGTAGTGTCCTTAGTTAAGCTCCAATTTAGAAAAAATTCTGAAAGAGTATTTAACTCTTACTTTATATGCTCTCAGAAATAAAAAAAAAAATGCCATAAATATCCCAAATACATTTAAACTTATTATGTTCTTGAACTTCTGATAACTGAAATGAATCATAATGTTAATTGCATCAAATGCAAAGTGTGTATTTTCAGCACTTCAGTTGAGGAGGAGGCAAATAATCAATAAAGGCTGGTTTTATTATCCAGGAATTCACACTCCTGATTGTTCAACACACACAGTTATGCCAGGAATGAACCAACCATTAAAAAAAAAAAAAAAAGCCCTCTTATGTGCACACAGTACAAATTGTTTTGGTAGACAGGTTGTGTTCCAGAATTCATCTCTCATGTAGTTCTGTACCAATTTATTCCAATCATACTCTTTCTTCAGGTTGTTTGCCACATTTTATTTTTCTTTTTGCAGCATTGGCTGTTATTTTTATTGCACCTTCTGGTTGTCCCATATTTGTTGTTCCTTTCAAATATGACAGGCAGCATCACTTCTTGGTAAGCGTGCTGGTAAATTGACCTTCAGTTTTTCTCCTCTGCCTTCAGAAAAGGCAAACTTGTTGGAAAGGGAAGCTTCTTATCAAGGTAGCATTAGGGAGATGCATCGAAGTTATAAAACTGGGAAACTGGCAGGCAAAACCAGTGTGGTTAATGGGATCGTGTAGCCCATACCTGCTGAACTGTACATACTGCTGCTGCTTGGGCGGAGGCTCTAAGTGTAACATAACTGCTAGTGGTTTAGTGATAAGAATTAAGATGTTCTCTGCAAAGGTCATGGGCTTAACATCAGGTCATGGGCTGCCCGAAGACATCTCTGTGACCTTACTATGTCAGATACTTCTGTGAAAGTTGCCTGGTAGTTCTTAAATCTGACAGCAAAGAGTAGCACTTATCCAATGAGTGTGGCAGGTACAATTACTTACCCTTTGGGGTAGTTGTATGGGATTTCAGGAAGGAATTTAGCAAGTAGACAGGGAACTACTGGAGAGAGCCCAGTGTAGAGTAACAAAGATGATTAAGGGCTTGGAGCATCTCCCTTATGAGGAAAGGCTGAGAGAGCTGGGACTTTTTAGCCTGGAGAAGTGAGGGGAGACCTTATTCATGCTGACAAGTACCTAAAGGATGGGTTAGCTGGACTCTTCTCAGTGGTTCCCAGTGACAGGATAAGGGGCAACAGGCACAAGTTGGAATGTAGGAAGTTCTACTAAAATCTGAGGCAGAACTTCTTTGGGGTGAGGGTGGCAGAGCCCTGGCAGAGGCTGCCCAGGGAGGGTGTGGAGTCCCCTTCTCTGGAGATCTTCAAGCCCCACCTGGATGCAGCCCTGAGTGATGTGCTCTGGGCANNTAGAAGGTCCCTTCCAACTCTGACAATTCCATGATTCCAAATATGGGTTGCATTGGAAAGTTTTGTACAGTAGGAGGTAGAGCCCTTGTTGCAATAATCTATAAACAAATAAACACTGAGGGTGATGACCTGTTTTAATACCTCCTGTGTGGAGACTGCCCAGGATTCTAGCAGGAAGAAAATGAGTAGCCATAGTGAGCTGTAGTAACACACTTGTGTGAGTATTTGGGCTCTACATTCTGATTTGAACTTGCTGCCTTATTATTGCCAAGTGAGCCTTGTTACTGCAAATTGAGCCTCAAAAAACACAAGCGACATGTACCAATGTGCCATGATCTTCCTGAATTTTCAACAACTATTAAAATGTATGAATCATCTCATTTATTTTGCACGGGACCCCATGGATTAACTCTGCTTGCATAAATAGTTAATGTTCCAGTATGGTTCCAGTGTTTGTTATGGAAAGTACCATTTGTATAAATTATGGAACTAGTATTTTGCTATAATCAGACTCTTGGCACTTTATTTTGCCTTTCTGACTTGCTAGAACCTGCCTGCAAATTATATTTTATTCTATGGCTTTTCTGTGTAGGGTAGGGTTGGTTGGGTTAGAAAATATACTACTTACACCGTTCCATGGAACTGGGCAGCCAGCGAACAGGAAGCCAGAACTGGAATTTGGTTTGGCAGTGTGAACTGTGCTACCTGGAAAACAGCACAGCAGCCGAAAAGCCAAGGAGAGAGGCTTCTCAAGGAGATTAAAGTGTTATTTTCCTTTGGCTTCTCTGCTCACCAATTTCTTCCCTCCTCCGCACCTCTACCTGCTTCAGGGGAAACAGGGAGAGAGGCCTTTCCCAGGATCCTTAGGCCGTGCAACCCTTTTACCAGCTACTCTATTCAACAATGACATAGGTATATTTGTGTGCATTTTTAAGTGTGACAGAAATGTCTGAAATTCTGTGTTGAAAGTTGAATTTATTCTCCAGAAGCAGACTCGAAGGTATTCTTTATAGAAGTCAGCCACTTTGTGCTGGGTAGCACCAGGGGATTGTGCCTGTCGATTCCCATGGGCTTGTAGGGCAGAGATTAATGACACTAAAGCAGCAAAATAACCAAATTACGTTTCATTAATAGGGACTATTATAGGAAAGGAGCATAAACTTCTCACAAAACTTTTGAGAGTGTTATTGCAGTGGAGCAGAGGTTTTTTGCAGGCTGAAATGAGTGGAAGCCTCTCTCCCAGTACCGTTCCCTGGCTTAACCTGGTACCGCTGACAGCTCGAGAGGGGCCTGGGAAGACAACTTCTTACTGTCTTACAAGATGGGCTGCATCTTAATGAAGAGGGAGGAAGGATGGGCTGAAATAAAGTTACCCAGTTGCTGTTATCTTGAGCCTGTGACTGAGCTGCACGACTCATTTCTCCCTCGGGGGACACAGGTGCGCAGAGCTATTTTTCTTTAATCACTCACATAAATTAAATTTATTCCTTTGCATTAAAATAATTAAATAAAGCTACACCCTGTATCTTTTAGTGCCAGATAATATCTTTGAACCTTTGGCTCACCATTTTGCCATCAGCTGCAAGGTATTTTCCAGGGTGTGCTTAACCAATTTTACCATTGTCCTGAAAAGTGTTCTAGGCAGAGAAATCCCCTGATAGCAATCAATGTTCCTACATATTTTTAATGACTGTATCCACTGGGAATAATCATTTCCGGGCCTCTCTTGAAGTCCACCTGCCCCACACTAAGATGAAAGGGACTTCCATGCTGTGTATCAAGCAGTGCAGGCTTGATGCTTACTGGGATATTAAGCACAAATTAAAAATGGTTTGAAGAATATTTATTTGGGTCTGAGGTTGGCCAGTTGCTGGTGAGGGGGTGACGCTGCCAAGTCTGGAGCAGATTGGCAAGAAGCAAGAACAGCTTTTGCCTTTCTTATGTCCCCTAAGGGGTTTCTGCTCCTCTTTTTAGGACACGACACTACTTGCAAAGGTGTAGCAGCGTACGTGTTTAGGATGGAGGTGTGTGCTTTGGGAACAGGGTTTGTGTGCTTTCCAGGTTAGGAATGATTTTCCTGGGTTTGTTGTGACTTGTCTTCTGATTGTTGAACTTGTAGATTTGGAAAGTCTACTGCTCGGTAGCTGGCGCATCACCCCAGACTCGGCTCTTTGTTGCTCCAGCTTGGTTTCTAGCCAAAAACATCAAAGGGGCTCAGTGGCAGATCTGCACTGCTTCCTCCTTGGCACATGCTTGATTCGTACAGAGTCTGCCCCCTGTAGAAGCAGCAAAACAATTTGTGTGGTGCAAACTGTCTTTACTCTGGAGTCTCATAAGTGAGTGCCATTCTGTGGTTGGGCATTGGCAGATGGACCGCTTCTGAAATTTCCTTCTGTTTGGTTTAGGCAGTTGTGTGAGACTGACTGTCTGTTGAGCAATATAAATCTCTCTTGGCATTGAGAACCTGCTCCCCACCTGCCGCTCCAAGAACATTTGCTGATGCTTATATGGAAACAGATACACTTTTGTTTGCACCTTTAGGAAAAAGACTTTATAGAACAACCTTGGAGCTATTTGGCTTTGGTAAGGAGGGAAGGGCAGGGAACACCTAAAGCTCTGCAACAGCTCCATCGATACGAGATTGACAATCTGTATAGGAAAGGTGACTGTGACTCAGAACAGAGATCAGGATCTCCTCCTGAGTAAGCATTTTCCATCAAGGCAATCTCACAATTCCTCCTGTTCCTTGACTTCCAGAATCTCAGGGGATTTACAAAAGGGTCAGCACTGTTAATGATTAACTCTGTGTATCCAGGAAAGTAAGTGGGATTTAACTCTGGAATTTTACTATCCATATCTGGGAGAATGAAACCTCTACTCTCTAGCTGAAGGGAGCAAATGCTTGTTGTATAAGGCACAAAACTAGGTTGGTCTGGCTCCAACCTAGTTTGCAGGCCCCTTGTATTCTAATTTTTGTTTCTTACTGTCTTTTATTTGCAGCTCAAAGACATATCCTCACGTACATGGAGGATGCAGTGAGCCAGCTGCTGGAGAACAGAGAAGATATTAGTCAGTATGGCATTGCCAGGTTCTTCACTGAATAGTAAGTACATCAGGATGCTGCCAATAGGGCCAGCCTGAAGGGGGCTTTTGGAAACAGGCAGGGTACATGGAGAATGGAGCTGGACACATGCTGGTTATGTTGTGAATGCTGGGTTTCACTGGGTTGCCCAAGGGCTGCCTGAGCATGTTTCGGAAACGTGCATGGGTTTCGTGCAGTTCAGTACCTTTTCTATTGCAAACATTCATTTGAAGCAGTCACTTTGGGAAACAGCTTTTAAAAACATCTATAAAATCAAAACTCTGCTTGCCTCAGTCAGGACTGTTAGGATCAAAAGCAGAGGCTGCTCCTGGGTTCAGCAGCACTCGTTCTTCCTTCCTTTTTCTGAGTATGAGCTTGAACTGGTTTGTGTCCTTGTGTGATTGTTGTTCTATCGAATGCTTTAGCAGAATGTCTCCTCCCACCTTATAACCTGCATAAATTTTTAAATAATGAATGTAATAATTAGCACAGACAATCTCTTCCTACTGATTTGAGAAGACTTCTTGGGGGAAAAGCTGTGTGCAGGTCTTCAATGTTGTTGATGTTAACTCAGCTGATTGTTGTGTGTTTTGCCAACCTGATGATGTCTTGCACAATGTCTAAAACTTCCAGGCAGCTTCATTAAAGATCTGTTGGTAATGTGGGTTATATGTTTCTGGCTTTTGATGACCATTTGAAAATCTTTCCGTGCTTGCTTCCTTTCCTGTTATCTTTTTCTGAGGCAAATCAATGTGCAGAGATTTCATGACAATCTCTGTACTACAGCAGTAGAAGAGGATCTCAAAGCATAGGAGTAGCTTTCTTTTTTGGTTGACCATAGTTTCAGGGGGTTTGGGGTCTTTTTCTTGGTGTGTGGGGTTTTTTTTTCCTTGCACATCAGTATCCATCTGATCTCCAAATGAGGTCTGACTTGCTAGTTTGACTAATTGGACAACTTGTATTATTTTCTTGCCCCGTGCACGTTTTTACCTCTTAAACAACTGAGATTGTCACTAGTTAATGAGTAACTAACATAAGTACTGCAGCAGGTCTGAGGGGAAATTCTTAAAGCTTGGTTCCCCCCAGGGAAACAAGCAGTTCAAGATTAGTGGGGTTTTGTCCATCGTGGTAGACCTTCCTCTACAGCTTAATGTAACTAGAATGAATACTGACTTAAAAAGACCTCAGAAATCTATTTTTAGGAGCAAATAATACTTAGTACTACATGGATTTTTATAAGGAGTTGATATTTTGTCTTGTTATTTATAAAGTAGCTTACAACCTCAAAGTGCATTCCATCTTTGTAGACTACCAAAGGTTAAAAAAAATGCATAGTACCAGGAATGAAACTCTTACTGTACAAACCAATGAACAGTGTATTTTTGTGCACAAGTTTCAGTGCTCACTATTAAGTGAGGGTCGTGGAGAAGGTAATGAGAACAAATGTAGGTACAACCCGTGCACTTGATGTGATTGGGAATCATGATACTCTGTCTGATACAGGTGAGTGTCCATAAAATGTACTACTGAGAGTAGTCAGCTGAACGAATAGTCAGTAAACAAGTGCTTAAGAAAGATAAAGAGCATGACTACAATGATGTCCACCCACCAACAGGACTTCTTTACCAGAGTTGAAGGCAAGGTGGCTCTGAAATACCCAGCTGAAATCAGCACTCGAGCATCTCTCCAAAACGGATTTGGTTTGAACCTGCTTCAAGATGACACCTCAGGGCTATTTCTAAACTTCTGATCATAAATACTGAAGATGTTAAATGGTGAGCAAGACGTCTTTCACGCTTATTGAAACTGCTCACATTGCTCAATAGTATTTATTTTTCATCTTCTTTTCACTTCCTATTTGTCTTTTACCTTTCAAAGAATAAAGAGTAATTCAAGATCGTTATAACAAACAAAACTGTCACCATAGAGCACAACCCTCTGATTGACTTAAGTGCTGGAGATGATGTTTTTCCCATTTATTTTCAAGAGAGATGTGAATTTCTACAATGGCTTTTTGTTCACACTGAGTGTTCTGTGGAGCTTCCCGCTACCAAAGCACAAACAGTCTTAGTAATTTTGAGAGCTGTGAAACTCAAAAGATTTGAAATATGCGATTCTTTATTTGAAGTGGAGAATAAATGATCAGCAATATGGGTATAGGTAGGCTCAGAATACAAAGTCTCCTGTTCTGACAGTGTCATACATTCTTCAGTAAGCTTCCAGGGCTTACTGGTGAGCCCTCATTGCCTGATAGATTTCTGTTCATCCACACAACTGTCACCATTTGTTCAGTCTCCGCTTTGAAGGCTGTACTGGCTTCGTACTGTTCTGCCAAGCCACTAAGTTTGATCTTGATTTTTATCTTTAGTCTCAGTATTGTTGATCTCAAAGAGAACTCCTGAGATTCCAGAAGGTTTGTGTCCGCTCTCCCAGTGTTTTCCTTGTTCTAAGTTATTCCAAGTAAGAGGTTTGGCATGTGCATATTTTGAAATACTCTGCAATGATTTGAGATGAAGGGACTTGGTATTAGGGTGTCTAATTTTTACATCTCGTGTTTTCCCTGTTTATGCTCACTTAAAATTAGAGACCAAGATCAAGCTTTAGAAAGCTGGCTGGTAGGCCCAACCTTTTTTTTTTTTCTCCCCCAAGTGTGTATGGGATAAAATAACAACTTCTGTAAGTTTTCAGAAATAAGGAAGCTAGTGTGTCAAGGATGGGTGTCAGATATTCTCTAAACTCTTCTCAGAGGGCAGGCTTTTCAATAGAGTGGTGTGCCATGGACCTGTCTTGCTGAACTCACCACTGATGAGCAGTCGTAGCCTTTCCATCATGCATTGCAATGCCCCACCTCACCGTGAGTCACTTTAAATCTTTGTGCCAGTTCCAACAACTATTTTTATGGGTAATTAAGAAAATTTTCTTGAGGTTTAGGTTACCCGAATAAAATTTCGGAGCTAAAAACTACACGGTCATGTAGCTCTATGTGGACCAGGCGGTAAGTGTTTTGCAGGCAATGAGTGTTTCTAGTTGTTTCTAGGAAGTGAAATTTGGTATGTATTTGTATTCCATTACTACCCATGTACTACATACACAGCCTAGCACTGGGATTGCTGATTGCAGAGGGATGACCTTCATCTCTACATTTCTTCAGTATCCTTCCAGAATACTTTTAGTCTTCAAGGGTACTTTTTCTTCCACTTTATTCCATTGTTCATTTGTCCCAATCATGTGGACATCTGCTTTCAATCGGGAGAGTACCTTGAGAATACCCTTATCTGACTCCCTCCTGGCTCTTACAGGAATAGGGATCAAACACCCTTCTGCCAATTAATCCACATCTTTTAGCTAAATGAGTAAAATTATGCCTCTCTTAGGACTACTCTTGATTTTATACATATGCTGAAATGCTACTTGTGTTTGTTCGCTACAAACCAAAGAAACCTCTGCTCTGCTTTTGAATCTCCATGAATTGCACTCTTGAAAGCCCTCTGCGTAATTACACACTAATGCTGCTTTACTTCTTCCAGCTGAGCTTCTGTGCCAACATATCTTAAAGGGACATGTTCCTCCTATATGTTATTTATCATCCTGTTTTCTTGATCTTTCCTGTACTGAAGAAAGACAGGGCCCCATACTAATGCATTTGATCATGCAGAGGGAATGTGCATAGCATCCCACTTTATATTTTCTGGGATCTTAAAGGGAGTCTGTGTCGTGGTTTTTGATTGTTTTGTTTTTTTTCACTTCAGCTGGAAGAAGCAGCAAAGAAAAATTTTGACCAGGAAATGTCCTACTCATAATTTTTACTTTTCTTCTGGGCTAACACTTTGCTTTGAACTTTCTCTTCCAGCTTGCAGGTAGATGTGCTACTCTTTTCAAGACTCTTTGGAGAGATCAGAAATATTAACCAGTAACAACTTACTTTGGACAGGAAACTATTCTTCCTATCACTTTTATATTTTATTTGATGAACAAAATACAAGTGAACTGGAGACATGGGAAAAGGTGGTTTTTGTGTGTCGATGTTCTTCTCCCCAAACACATTGTTTTCTTTTTGGTGAAATGTCTCCCTGATCACCTGCCAGCTGGAGCATAATTGAGAAAGACATCTTGCTTTTAGCTTGCAGATGCATTGCTGCTTCCATCGGGCTCTGCAAATTGATGTCCAAGATCCCCTTTTTCAGTTAAAGATGTTTCTGCTCGCTCTAACTAGAAGTGCTCCTGCTGGATCTTGTGTGCCAGTTTGATAATATTTATCTGAGAAGGTGTCTCTGATATATGTGTTTGGGGGGTTCATGGGTCAGATCCTGCTTTTAGATCTGTTATGTGCCTGGCAATTCAAAATATGAGGTCTGCACTGGGTAGAGCCCTGTTTTACACAAAAGACCACATGCTTTGTTCAGAGTAACAGGATTGCCGGTGCTATATAGTTTGAGATCTTTGGATAGGAAGATGTTATCATGGTAACAAGTATCAATTTCTAGCAATGAAAGTACCTTGTTTTCTCTTGCTGCCTGGATTGGCTGGGACAACTTGTTCAAGCCAGTCCTTGGGGACAAATGTGATACTGCTCTCTTGGCTTTCTCTGGCAACAGCAGTGGCACAGGCCTTGGTATCAGAAAAACTTTTGGCTTGTTCAGTCCTGTTCTACTATACAACATTACCTAAATAAATCTGTAGAGTGAACAATGTCCTCCTCTTTAAAATTGTCTCGGTACCCTTGGGGAGAAGGGGAAGGGCGGGGGAAAAGGCCAGGAAAGGGACAGATGGGATGCCCATGAGAAATAAGCCACTCACCGAAGACAACCTTAATTGGCAAGTGGAAATGAGCTGAATTATCTGCTTAGAGCTAGCTTAGATCCGTCAATTATTATTTTTTTTTTAATCTCTGTGTATGTAGGCCTTATCATTGTCATCATCTTGCTGTCATCTGCTCTGCATCTTTCCCCTTTTCACAGCAACTTGTTCTGTCTTGTTTGCAAGGATAGTGTAAGCTCTTCAAGACAGAAATTATATTGTACTGCGTGAATTTACAGCATCTAGCATTGTAGAACATTGTCTCTGTGCTTTGTACAATTGTATAAACAGCAAAAATAGTAGTGAGAAGGTCCTTAGGGCTTTGTCAGGTTGTGCCAGATTCCCTTTCTGAGAGATGGAGCCATTCATTAGAATTTCTCAGTAAGACTGTTTGGGGGAGGGGTGTTGGTTGTTGGATTTTTTTAGTGTTAGTTCTGTGTGTATTGGTTTTGAGCAACTCAGTAAACTTTGGGAGGTGACAGTACTTTCAGGTTCTTTCAGAAAATGTTGATATAATCTTACGAGCAGTTGCAGAAATAATATTTCGTGTGTTCCTCAAGTACTCTCAGGATTCCTGTGTGTCTTCTGTTCTGGAGAGAAAACAGGCAAAATTATCCCCCTCAAAGCAAGCCTGCACTGAGCCACACAATTGGTATGAAGATGCTGCTGTCAGTGACTGAGCTGTGAAGCAGCCCTTTGGGCTGAAAATATCAGCTGAGATAATGTGCTTGATGGTTCCTGACAGGGTCTGCCTTGGGGTTCCTTGTTCCCTAGGGCACGGTGTAGGAGTGGTGTCTGCCTCTTCTCCGCTCTTCTGTTATCGGTGGGAAGAGAAGGAATATACGTACTCAGGCTTCAGCACTCATGACAGAAGCTCTGAGGGGTAGATTTTGCAGCTAATGTGAATTCTTGCTGTGAGAAAGACGTTTTCAAAATCTCTCTCCACAGAGTAGAAGGATTTGCAGGATGGAATTTGTTGCTAAATCTTTCTGGGGAACCTACAATAGTTGCGTAGGTTCTAGAGCGTTGCTAAAGGATGCAACGCCTTTCTGTTAAAGGCCATTTGTTGCTTTCCAGTCTTACCTCTACAGAGAGGAGTTGTCAGAATGGCAAGGTCTCTTCTTTGCAACTTAAGTTTCTCCAACCCCTATTAGAAATGGGATTTCTGTCCATTGTGCACGGGGTATGCTTTTTTCCATTAGACCAATGGAAGATTTGGAGCGTGTGGATTACTTGAGTTAAATTTGCGTGAAATTTTGTGCCAAACCTGTAGATCTGCCACCTGAAGCGTGATGGTATTTTTATAGAATTGCTTGACAGCAAAAATGTCATTGGTATCTTTGTCTGACAGGCAGGACCTATGAATTCCTGATTTTCCCAGAGTTGTTTCTTTGTAACAAACATTGCAACAAGTCCTAGCCTGACAAATATGCTGATTGGGATGACTGTTGTTGAATAAACAGCTGGAAAAAATGCATATATTAATGTGAGTAACACACTGATTTCCAATGTTGCCAATATGTCAGAAAATGTAGTGTTTCCTTCCCACGTGCTTGGTAATCTTACAGGTGAGGGGATACTTGGATGAATCAAAATCCTCACAAAGAAATGCAGGGCAGGGGAAGGTAAAGAATCTTTTTAGCAACCATGGCAAACTGGGAGGACTTGTAGCTAAAGGAGCAGCCTAGAATTGAACAACATTTAGCATTGATGTCATGTGCCATAATCATAGAATCATAGAATGGTTTGGGTTGGAGGGGACCTTAAAGATCATCTGGTTCCAACCCCCCTGCCTTGAGCAGGGACACCTCCCACTTGTATATTACATACTCCCCTTAGGAGACTTACACAACTGTTTTGGTGACAGAAAAACCTAGAGACCTTGCCATCACCACCTTGTCAGCACAGTTATCCATAGATAACCCTTTATTTCCTTATCCACTGACATGAGCTGCGCAGAGCTCTGGCTGTTTGAAGAGAGGCAAACACAACTTCAATATGCAGTTTGGTCACATCATGATGCTTCCAGTATGTATTCACTCTTTGTAGGAGTGCAGTCTTTGCCCATTTCTTTCCTGTTCCTTTACATCATGGAAATTACATATTTATTTGTGGTCTCTGTCAGAAATAGTTGCAGCAGAAGTGGACTAAATACCTTATGGAGACCTTATGTAGTTGGGTCTATTCCTTCTTATAGCCCTGAATGTTGAAATGCAACACATTTGCCATGAACTTGAGAGTTTCCTTTAATAATGGTTAAAGCCAATTGCATATAGGCACTGTTGATATCTAATAAACTGTGAAAAAGACATTTGAAATTTCCCAAAAGCCAAAATCCAGAAACCTGGCAAATGGTAGAAGCGTTAGGACAATATGTATCTGAGTTAATTGTGTCTGGTTTTGCTGTTTATCTGGGCCAGAGTTGAATGTACTGCCCTCTGTCTAGGTTTAGTTCATACCTCTAACATCATTCTGTTTGTGCTTCCAATATTTGGGTGTTTTTTTTTTTTTTTTGCTTTTCATTGTAGTTGCTAATGTTACTAGTACAAATCTAGAGATCCCAGTTGGAAATCAAAGTCAGACTTTTGTGATGCACTTCAAATGTGTCAATTTATTCTCAAAAGAAGTCTGGATAATTTAGGGGGAGAGAGAAAAGGGAAAAATCCTAGGGTTTGCTAAAAATTGGTCTCTCTGATCTAGATTAGAAGGTAATAGAGAAGTGATTTTTCTTGGTTATGTGCATTTGTGACACAGTTTTCCTAATCCCAGGTCCATCCCACAATCTGCATTTGGCAGTGCAACAAAACAGTTATGCAAGTCGTTGCTGTTCCTGAGGAAAACTTTAAGGAGTCTTCTGGATGTATACTTTTTTTTTGGTCTCATTTCATCATTTCTGATAACTTGTTTCATCAGTTGGGTATTTTTAATAGTGCTCATCCTATCGTTTTTGGGATGCCACAGTGCCTTTTTGTTTAATTTTATTTTGTCCCACAGCCTACTTATTTTTAATATCTGTGGTATTGGATAGTTACTTTTTTATCCCTGTTCTTGCATTTCTGATCACAGATCTGTTTTGGTTTGTATTCTTGCAGAAATGAAAGGGCCTTTTAAGTCAGAATTGGTGAACTGTGGCCATCTTATATTGTCTGTCTTCCACTGAGGAAAGGTCTGTAGTAGAGCTCACTGGGATGCAAAACAGATATTCAGAGCTGAGATCAGTATTTGACAACCATCTTTCTCCATCGTTCAGGAAAACCTCTCTGCTGTGCTTGCTGAGTCACTGTGTTGGAATATAAAGGAAAAAATGAGATAAATAGTGACATATCCACAACAGATGTAGTGGGACTATTTACCGTCTTTTGCATGCAGTCTGCAATGTGTATATAAAGCAGTAATCTCTTTTCATGCTTGGTCACATGCTGGATTTCCTGCAGCTTCTGTAAATGTTTTGAAGAAAACTGTTTTAGTAATATGAAATTGGCACCTGGAATTCAGTAGAAGTGCCCTAGAGAATAGCAGCTTTGGAAAAACATAAAAATGAAGGAAATTTGGTACCCTTCGGTGTATTTTCCTTTATATGTTCTATTATTATTATTTTTAAGAATTGGGAGGCATAGTTTTATCCTTTCCTGTTAGGAATTTCTTTTGGAATATACTGTTTCCTCCAATAATGTTTTTGACGTCTCAAGCTGTAAGCTGATGAATATATGATAGCTTCAACAATAATTAGACCTTTATCTGTACTACTATCCAATATGGTTTAGTTCTGGTTTAATGAAGCATTTTGGCATGAGTCTAGACTAATGTATGCATACAGGAGATGGATTTCAGAGGATTTCTTGACTTCCATCTATCTAAGCTCATAAAACTTTGTATTAAGTCGGAAGAAAGTAGTGTAAGTTTGAGGAACACTTTATTTTTCCCAAAAAGATTTTTAAGAAAAGATGGATCAGAATTGAGGTTGGGTGTTTTTGTTTTATTATCTTGTGGTGTTGGAAGGAGTTTTGTATTCATTCTTAGGTTGTAAAATGTTGTGATGTCACAAAACATCTTGAGGAGCATTTCTAATTGCCTTGCTAGGAATATGTGTTTTCCAATGTGGTGGACAAGGCCAACAAATGTAAAATTTCTCCTAAATTGGATATGCCAAGCTGTAGAAATCAGCAAATGCCAGCAGCATAAGATCCCATAATAGGATTATTTTTCCTTTACAGGATAAAATCCCTTAACTGTCTCTGCATCTCCATGAATAGCAAACTGCTGAAAGTCTTGTAGCCTTTCAGGCATTCTTTCCTGAAAAATGCATTTTAAAAACTTGGTTCATCCTCTTTTCTTAAAAAAAGAAGTGTCTAGTTTCTCAGGTTCTCTGAAGACATCCAGATTCCTAGACTTTCTATGCTGTGTAGTGTGAAACCATAAAGATTCCAGAATACATGAGCATTAGAGACTTGCAGTAACCTTGTGTCTTGCAAAATTAATCCTATTGTGTATCTTTAAATAAATTAGACAAACTGTAGCTGGTTGACACTGCAGCCAAGCAGTTGTAGTGAGCACAGAGTGGTTTAGCTAAGCAATCTTTAAATGCAGAGTTAGCATTAATGTCAAATGATGAAGCTTTGTCTATGTTAAGGAATTTTGGCAAGGTTCATTTGTTGCCATGATGGAAATATTGGAAGCTGCTCAGTCTTCCATGTGCTATAGTTCTTACCGAGGCAACTGAATAGATAAGAGAGTATTAATTGTAGATTATTTTTTTTTCTCTGAAATTTTCCAGTCTAACCAAGACTGCAAAAAGCAAATATGGGAGCTGCATAGATGGCACCAGAATTGAATCTCTTTGGAACAGTCATTATGTTATATTTCAGTAGTTCCTGGATCATCACAGTCATAATGTGATTGGGATGCTACCTTTTAAAATAATGAAAAGGCTAATTTATAAAACATGGGACTGTCTTATAGTAAGAGATACAAGGGACTACGTGCAGAATGGAGCAAGTGGGCCTTTACTTTGGTTATACTTTGCTCCCAGCTTTCTGAGAAGCCAGTTTACCTTCACTCAGCATTACTCTTTGATCTCAGCAGTACTAGTGCAGTTATTTGATCATTTCCAAACTCATACTCTTCCTTCAATGGATATTGACATTTTGGTACCAAAATCCATCTCCAGACAATGTCAATTCCATAGCTACTTCCAGAGATGTTAGACTAGAGGAAATCTAAACACTATATTGTGTTGTATTTTTAAGTGTTTCTCTTTTTTGTGCCATCTTCTCACTCTTGCAACAAGTTCACTGCATGGTTTCTGTAGCATCTTGCAGCTCGTGACTGGATTCCACAGCATGGCAGGGAAGGCAAAAATACATCTCTTGGTTAATAAAGGAAGTTGAAGAATGGAGATCAGGGCTGTATGATGATAAATTTTATTGAGGACTTGAATCTCCCATACCTTCAGCTTATAGAAAATTATAGAGAAGTTCAATAAGGAATTTTTTGCTTGCCCCAAAATATCTAGTTGGACCAGTTTGAAAAAATACTAAATACGTTAGCTGGAGAGTTAGCAGCTATCTTTGTGTAGCTATAATTCTGAAATGTTTGGGTTTTTTTAATTATGTATTGATTTTTTTTGTTTGTTTTGGGGGAAAAGTAGAAAGGTTTTTATGGGAAGCTGGGTGGCAACTTGTGATGATCTTCATAAAACTAGTTATAATGTATTCATAGAATCATAGAATCATCTGGGCTGGAAGGGACCTCCAAAGGTCATCTAGACCAACCCCTCTGCAGTCACAGGGACACCCCCAACTAGACCAGGTTGCCCAGAGCCTCGAGGAGCCTCACCTTGAATGCCTCCAGGGAAGGGGCCTCAACCACCTCCCTGGGCAAGCTGTCTCTAGGTGCACAGCTCACTGTGTTTTCTGCTGTGAAAGCCAAGTCTCTGTTTATACCAGCAAGACCTTTCCAGACTCACTGAAACACCATGTGGTCTGAAATAACACCTGGTCAGACTGAAAGAGTTAACACTGGGTGATTGATGCTTATCTCTGAAGGCTTCTTTACTTTCTCCTTAAGCACCTTGGAGGGCTTCTGCAGGGCTACTTACCATCTTCCATTGTATGCTCTTTCCCATCTTCCCCAACGCTAGATTTCCCAGCTCATAACTCTAAGAAGCAGCTTTATTTCAGAGTAGAAAGGGGCCCCAATATGTGGCCTATTATATCCATATCAGCTTGCTTACCCTTTTCAAACAGCTATTGTGTTTTAATAGGGCCCTGCCTGGCAGGGGGAGTCCTTAATTCCTACTATATAAGAATGGCCAGCTTGAGTTACAGCAAACTGCAGGATGCTGCTCTGATCAAAAGGCTTCTGTTTGTAGAGATTTCAACCCCCTCCCTCCTGTTTGTGGGTTTTTGGGTGTTGTTTTACCAAAAAAAATATCCTAGGCTAATAATGCAACACAGTAAGGTCATTTTAACATGATATTTGAAAGCTTCAAGGTGTTAAATTACTGACCTAGCATAAGAAAAATCAAGGGAGGGGGACTGTAAAAATGATAAAGGGATTACGGGTAATAAAGACCAAGCACAGCAATTCCTTTAATCCTTTCCTTCTCCAGAATCTGTAGACTGGTCTCAGAGGGTGTGATTTGCTACAAAGCAACATAAGAAAGCTTGTTTGCTGCCTGCTCTGAGCTGTGTCACAGGTGCTGTGGTTGGTTTCCTTTCAAATGGGATAATCTCTATACCACCTGTATTAACTCTGCCATAAATACAGAGATTCCTGAAGCAAGAAGCCTGAAAACAAATCATTAAAATTTGTGTTGCTCCTTTTTGTCCTTCTACACCCTTCAGCTGAAATAAACTTGAGTGGGTGAGATGGAAAGGATCTCAAAAGATCCAGTGTCTGTGTTTGCAGTGTTATGTCACCCTCTCTCTCCAAAATATTGGGGGTGTTAACGATTTCCTATCTGCCTCGTTGTTAAAAAAGGATTTTTCCTTAAAGGCAGTCATCAGAAATAACTTTCAGCATCTGTTTTGTCTTAACACTGCTAACAGATTTCAGAGGAAGTGCCTAAAAAGCACTGCTAATTTCATTAGAGGAAGGCGGTGATTTCTTTGAGGCTGACTTCATTGTCCCAAATGTTAACATCTATGGAATTTTAAAAAGCACTTGATACAACAACTTTGAATTTGAGGAATGCTAGTGCTCCTACTCTGCCTTCCAAGAGTAAAGAAACAGTCCAATGATTGGTCTAAATATTGCACCTAGTGTAGTACACTTAAACCAATAGGTGAAGAATAAAATGATCTTAAATTAAACTATGCTCATGTGGCAGGAATTTATTCAACACAGCAGTGAAACTGGGTTTGGCTTGTTTGTTTTGTTTTTTTTTCCCAATGGTGCCTACAGTTTTATATGTTCCCTCTCAGGGTTCCTTCCAGGCAAGGTGAACCTCACTTGACTATTTCAGAGCACAGCCTTGGGGTTAGTGTGATTGGTCGGGTGAGGATGCTTTGTGTGTGGATGAGTTATTTAATTGCCTGGGTTTTAAAGTCTTTTGAATGTCAGTATTTTCTATTGCTTGAGCTAGTTCTTTGTTGCCTATTGTACCATAGTCTCTAATCCTAATACTCTTGATTATCCCTACTTACTGTGCTTTGGTTCACACCATGAAGCAGTCTTGGAGCTCGTGACCTGGGTTCCTTTCAGATGAAACTAGACTGGAAGATGTGTTCCAACTGCAAATGAGCATTCAGCCCATGGGACCAGACTAGAGCTAATCTAGAACGTTTCAAGAAAAAATGAACCCTGAGATACCCATAATGTTGACATCAGGTCCTCTGCAGTGTTCCTCCCTACAGATGTTTCAGTCAGTATAAAGATAGCCTCCAGTGGCAGCTTTGCATTTAAGACTACCTTATTTTCACTTAAGACACTCAATTCTGTTTTGATAACTTAAAAACCTATGCAATTGAGAAGAAAAGTGTGTGTGGGGGGGAATTCTTCATGCTGGAGAAGCAGCATAAGCCTTCAAAGTGGGTTTTTCTTCCTTTGTCATGCTCCCAATGGAAAATGCAAGCGGTAATGCTGTAAGTTAAAGAATAACTGTTCTTGTTCCTTGATTTCCATTTAGTAGAGGAGGGGTCCCGTGAAGTCATTCAGCTCTTTGCATGGTAACCTAAGGTGGCACCTGCTCGGGGGGCAGCATGGGCCTGGCAAGCTCTTCTGTTCTTCTTGGGGACTCGGGGCTCTTTGTGCATATTTGGCTTTGCCCGAGTTCAGCAGGCAGAGGCTAACTACTGTAGTGAGTTTCAATTGGGATGTTACCATAGCATCCTGGGGCTTTTACAATCTATTTGGAAGTCCAAAGGTTTGAAAAGAGTGCTTGAAAGTTTCTGAACTCTGGCAAGCTGCCGAAATGTAATTACACAAAAGACAAAACCTTACTGAAAGCAGCTCTGTTCAGAGCGGCAGCACCTGAGTGCTAGAGTTCCCAGCGCAGCCATTTCTGAGAGCTCAGGCTGTTTTATCTCACTATCCTCCCAAAACTTTTTTTTTTTTTCCTTCCTCTCCCGTGCACGTGCCATCCCACAAGTGGAGGCTGGGCGTGCTGCAAGACACAGCCTTCTCAGCAGTGGCGTTGGAAGAGACTGCTCTGTGGTTTGGCTGCTCTGGGGCCTGTAATGAAACAGAGTAAAATAATATGCATCTCGAAGTCCCTACTGCGAAAGTTTCTTTAGATCTTCTCATTGAGTGAGCACCTTTATTTTTCTCTCGTCTTTCTCCAGAATATTCTCACGAGTGAATGGGAGAAACCATTTTGTTAAGGGTGTGCCCAGTTGTGCAGCAGTTCCTGTGTGAAATGCGAGTGTTCGCAGTGAAATGGTGTGAACTAATGAATATTCAGTTCAATTTCTGGTCTCAGTTTCAGCAAGATAAATAAACCCACATCATTAGTAGCTTTTGTTAATGTTCTAATTTGCCTACTCTATTTACTGGTAACATAAAGTGCCAGGGCAACTGTTAGGTCTGCAGAGACCTAACAGAGTTGGAGACTTGCAGAATTGTTTAAAGCTTTTTTTCTTGAAGGAATCTCTTGCAGAGGTTGCTGTGCTAAATGCCTAAAAGGAGGAAAGAAGTTGTTAACAGAGAAGTGAAATATTATTTTCTCTGCTTCTGGTTCACAAACCCATTTCTAAATGACTGAGGACAGACCTGTACCTTCTTGAGATATCCTAGTTTGTTTGTAAGTCTTTCTCCTGCAAATGTGCTGATAAACTTTGCCAAGGGCACGAGAAGTTCAGTGAAAGGAGGACAGATAGAGGAAAGACTAAGCAATCCTAAGGGAAGAATCCCAGCAGCTGGTAAACTTGTTGAGAATGACTAAGTTTGAGCTAAGTTTGTTGCTTTGCTGTTGATGTCTTGCTTACTTAAGCTATTTCCCTTAGAATCTGCAGCTTGTTCTGTTTTTGGGTTCAAAACAAACTGGAAAAGACATCTGTTCACATGTATATAAAAATCAGTAAGTAAGATGCTGGTGATACTTCTTCCTTGCTGTTGGAATACCTGGACCAGCTTTGGGTTTTCATTGTTTCTTTTTCTTCCAGAAGGGTTTACCTACAAGCCATTACTACTCACCACATTAACAGCAACTTCACCTCTGGGCAATTGTTAAGGAAACGGTGCCCAAGTTATCTTTGTACTGTCCAGTTACCCATGAGAAAGGAATTTCAAAATACATAGTTTGTTCAAAATGTACAGTGTTCCTATCTCTTTTAATGATGTTGACCCTGACTGAGAATAGATGTGTTAATTTGTCCTTGGGCTTCTTGCTGGATGACTCCAACATGGGCTGGCTCCTTTGAGCTGAACTTTTACAACTTATAAAACGGTATTTATAAAGTAGTGTCTCTGAAATGCAGCATCTTAACTGGGATAAAATTCCGACTCCCATGTTCGAGGACTTGAGCTTTTGGGGAAAAATCCTTCCGTTGTATAGTTAAACAAAAACTTATTGCAAGAAATGAGGAGTGAAAGAAATATTGTACGTCTTTTACTCAGCTAGCTGGCGGCACTTGGCTGCCAGCATATCCAGGTGTGCTGATGTTCCAGCATATCCACCCACTCTTTTAACTGAATAAGCAACAACAAATGATATCATAGCCTTCTGCCTGCTGGATTTAGAGCCACCCTATGCTGTAAAGGCAAGTGACTTGAATTTTCAATTACTAGAACTAAGGAGTAATATAGTAGGGCTATTTGCTGTGAATTAGTAATATGTTAATTTTGTGTCTGGTCCTTCTCATTACAGGTGTGCTAGGATCCACTTCCAGATATTGCATGTGCTGTACTTGTTTTGAGCAACATAATGTGGTGTATTAGCTTGTATCACTATGCCTTCCTCTTCTTTCTCTTCTTAAACACCTCCCTCATGTGTAGTCATCTTTCTGAAAGCTGCCTTCTCCTATTACACTGAGTTTCTTCTCTTTCATTCATATTCCTCTTTTCTTCATCAGCCAGTCAAATTATCAGCAAAACAATGCAAAGAGGAAATGAAAAAAGTCTTAAAGAGTTTTGGATGGGAGGAGAAGATCTGAAAACCCATCTCCAGCTTTGTCACAGACATCTTTTGGGACTTTATGCAAGTTATTTTCCCTTACTCTGAGCTCATTCACTCTAAGGCAGCGAGCTACAGCACTTTATAATGAATACTCTTGATTTGGAACGAAAGTCACGGGAGCCCTTTCCTGTCATTTTAGCATATTTTGATCAGGCACATGCTTTATTTACTTACTTTAATGTCTGGGGACAATAGCTATGCTTTCCTCTGGTTTGTGCAGCGCTGGTGCATGAAGTTTCATGAATGTCAAATAATATATTTGTCCGTGGCAGTTACAGAAAGAATATTCCTAATTCCAGAATTCAAGAGTTAATGTTTCTTAATCATAAGGTGATTGTACTTCTTTCATTTGAGTTGCATTTCCTTGTGGGTAGGAGGGCTGGAAACAGTGTTCTGTACCTAGCTTTCAACACATGACAAAATATTCCATTTACTCCCATGTCTTTGAGAACCAGAACATTAAAAACCAGAAATTATGATTCTTTTCTGAAAAATTGAATTGGCTTCTCTCTATACCCCCAGGCACCCCCTAGTTGTTATGTGTGCTAAACTCGGGTATAATTCTCTTTCAAATGCAAGGCCTTTTTTTATACTATGAAGGATAAAGAGATTTAAACTGTTTGCAATTTTAAATAATCTCTTTAAATATAAACGTCAGAGGGTTCACACTGACCACTGGATTTTGTCTGTTGTGGAGATGCTACCTATGGAGAGGTTCTGCTGGGATGAAAGTAGACTTATATCTTTTAATTAATTCTGTCCTGTGCGGGAGAGTTAAGCTGCTGTCCCAAGTGAATGTTTTTAATGATCTCCCTGGAGTGTTTGAAAGCTTTGTCCCACTTGCACGATGCAGAGTAAAATGCACAAAATCTAGCTTTGAGGCAACCCTGTCATTATACCTTTTGGTATATAATATTTGTATTTGCATTTCTATTGTTCTTGTATGTGGAGCTTTACCGTGCCCAAAGGAGAGCTTCTTATACTTCAGAGAAACCTTTTTAAGATAAATGTTTACTTTAATGTTAGCCTAAAGTGCTTAGAACTCAAATATGAGAAATTTGTACTAAAATTCAAGAAAGTGAATATCAAACTGACGATCTATCGTGATGACCGGCTGTTCTTTTCAAAATGCATTAGTGGAAAGTGTTGTTTAGTGAAGTGTCAGGTTTTTTTCTCGGGACAACTGGAATGGATTTTATACATCCAACACAGTCACATTTCAGTAACTTATAAAAGAAATCTTGAGGCTTCTGTTAAAGAGGGTTTTTTTTCTTTTCTTTGTTTTGTGGCTTCATGGAAAACTGTGATGAGAATAGCAGTGAAGTTCAGATGGTACTAAAAGAAAGGGCATCTTCTGGTCAGATAAACAACAGTTACCCTTAGCCAGCCATTTTCCAACGGATTGGTTTCAAATAAAGTGGCTCTTGGACACCCCTTGCTAGGATTCTTTAGAATGAATTTTTTCTTTCACAAACCTCTAATTCCTATAATTAAGTTCCAATGTGTGGTTTTTGCAAATAGTCTTCTCTCTAGAGAACAGATGGGTATGAGCTTTGGAGGTACGGTTTCACAAAATGTAACTGCCAGTGGTTTTCTTGCTACTGTTCCAGCTGGCCCCAGAACATTCCCATTGGTTCAGCTTTCTAACGTTCTCTTGTTTTGACTTTATCTCCACAGTTTTAACAGCGTGCGTCAAGGAACACACATCTTGTTCCGGGAGTTCAGCTTTGTTCAAGCAACCCCTCACAACAGGGCATCTTTTCTTCGGACCTTCTGGAGGTGTTTCCGAACAGTGGGGAAAAATGGAGGCAAGTAGTCCAGCATCTGTCCAGCTGCTGTCCTCTTACCTTGACATTAAAATAATTAGCTAGGCTAATAATTCAGTGAAAATACCAACACTTCACACTGTGTTCTAATGTTATAAAAAGGAGACACCCTCACAGTTGCCTGTGGGATAGTTAAAAAGTGCTCTCGGCATAAAGGAGCGTAGGAGCACCTGTTGCCAGTGCTATCTCTGTTACCAAAGAGCATCTCTAGCAACAACAGATCAGAAGAAGAACATTTGTGGGCCTGTGCATGGGGATGGATAGGAAAAAAATAAATAAATGTGTTGGGGGTAGGTGTATGGGAGGAGAGTGGCAGACCCAGAGATGGTTAGAATATAGGGTATGCAGCATGAGGGAAGTAGCCTTGGAGGCTACTAAGGAGCCTTGCAGGAGGTAGAGTATATAGCCATGTTGGGCCGTAGGGTGGTGAACGCTACCACCTGAGCAAGGTAGTCCTGGCACATCTCCTAGATGATGATGTCACTGGATCCTGGTGGCTGTGGAAAGGGAACCACTGACAACTGTGTGACCTCTTCCCCAACCCTACCCACAGGGCAGAAGTTCCAATGCCAAAATAACTATTCCTCTCTAACTATTCCTGTACTAGCTATTCTTATGCTGCACTTGGTACATCAGGTATTACAGAATTGGTGACACTTCAAAATAAACTCATGTAACTAAAATTATGTTTAAAATTTTTAATTTAGTATTTTAATGAAATACACTGAATGCTGTACAAATATGAATTTTGGTGGTTTGTTGAGTTTTTTTTTAACTGTAAGCCTCACTTCTTTCAGGCTATTCAGCCTTGTTTCTTGTTGCAGGGAAGACTAGAACTGTTTTCTTAAATACAGATACAACCTCACCTTCTGGCTAAGCTTTGCTTGTAATGAACAGAATTTGCAAGATTATGAATAACAACTTGACTTTTTTGATGTATGGCTATTTTAAATCCTTGGGCAATTAGCTGCTGATATGACTGACTTAAGCTGTTTGTAACACTTCCTTCCTAGTCATAGGTACTTTAAGTTCTAAATCCTTTATATTAGTTCAGGGATAATATTTTTAAGATTTCAGGTAAATTGTATGGTACTAATCTAACCAGTATGCAGTGAGGACATATCTGATTTGAGGACAGGTCATAATCAGAGAAGATAAAGTGTAGACTGCTAGAACATATTTCTGTAGCTGTCAGTGGTGAACCTTGTTGACAAGTTCAGGAGAAGCTATCTGATGGCACTTTCAATGCAAGTTTTCTTCAAGCTTCATCTGTCTAGCATCTGACTCAGCCAGCTGATCGGCACCTGGATTTGTTGGAAAGAACCAAAAAATTTTAGATACATAATATCTCCCTTCTTTTTTACTTTTGGGAGTTTTATGTGAATAAGGAAAAGGTTGTGGATGAAAATGTGATCACTGAGGTACTTTGAAGGGAAAGGGGATACATAGGAACAAAAGCTTAGGTGGCCTTAAGAGTTCAACGTATGTTTTCCTGACTTTAAAGTCTAGGGCTGCATTTTTCAGTCTGAGCAAATATTGCATGTTTATCTTTATATTTACACATTTATATACATTTTATTTTTACATTAACTAGAGGCAGAAATGTATCACTTCAGAGAGCTTGCTGTAAATATTTTTAACCACTGAATCAAATTTCTCTGATTCTTTAGCAGTAATTACAGACTAGAATCTTGATTTTATTCATTTCAGTTTTATTTGCTGTAGGATTTTGTTTGCTGTATTTGTGCATGGGGAACTCGGAACATACGTGGTCATCTTGAGAACTAAACTCATTTACTAAGAAGAAGCTGAATCTGTGCAATGTAGTGAGTTAAATACGGTCATTACCACACTCGGGCATAGACTAGATCTGGATTTCTTTCCTTGAAATACGTTGTTTTTAGATGAATGTGGAAAGGAATCATGGTATACAACAAATAGCAGCAACCAGAAGTGAGATCATTGAGCCTCTCAATGATGAGCCTCTTTAACAGTAGAGGAAGTCAGACGAAGTGTGACATCGTATTATGTGCAGGAGTGTATTGGGTTTGTGTGGCAAGCTTTTGGTAGCAGGGGGATTACAGATGTGGCCTCTGTGAGAACCTTCTAGAAGCTTCCCCTGTGTCAGATAGAACTGATGCCAGCCTCCAGTACAGACCTGCTGCTGGCCAAGGCCAAGCTAATCAGCGATGGTGGTAACATCTCTGTGATAACATATTTATAAGGGGGGAAAAAACTGTTGTAGAGCAGCAGCTGGAAGAGAAGAGTGAGAATATGTGAGAGCAACAACTCTACAGACACCACGGGCAGTGAAGAGGAGGGAGAAGAGGTGCTCCAGGCACCAGGGCAGCAGCAGCCCTTCCCCTGCAGCCTGTGGTGAAGACCATGGTGAAGCAAGCTGTCTTCTGGCAACCCATGGAGGATCATGGTGAAGCAGATATCCACCTGCAGCCTGTGGAGGACCCCACACCAGAGCAGGTGGATGCCCAAAGGAGGCTGTGACCCTTTGGAGAGCCCGTGCTGGAGCAGACTCCTAGAAGGACCTGTGGAGAGAAGGAGCCCATGCTGAAGCAGGTTTGCTGGCAGGATTTATGACCCTGCAGGGGACTCAACGCTGGAGCAGTCTGTTCCTGAAGGACTGCATCCTGTGGGAAGAACCCACACTGGAGGAGGTTGTGAAGAACTGCAACTTGTGGGAAAGACTCATATTGGAGTAGTTGGTGGAGGACTCTTTCCCATGGGAGAGACTTCACTCTGGAGCAGGGGAAGAGAGTGAGGAGGGAAGATCAGCAGAAACAACGTGTGATGAACTGACCACAACCCCCATTCCCTATCGCCCTGTGCCACTCAGAGGGAGGAGGTAGAGAAATCAGGAGTGAGGTTGAGCCTGGCAAGAAGAAGGGGTAGAGGGAGGTGCTTTAAGATAAGATTTTTAAATATTTTTAAATTTTTTTTTCCCCCTCATTGTCATACTCTGATTTGATTAGCAAGAAATTAAACTAATTTCCCTGATTTGAGTCTGTTTTGCCCATGATGGTAATTGCTGAGTGATCTCCCTGTCCTCATCTCAACCCATGTGCCTTTCATTATATTTTCTTTCCCTTCATCCAGTTGAGGGGGAATGATAGAGCAACTTGGTTGTGGGTACCTGGCATCCAGTCAGGGTCAACCCACCACAAGAAGGTAGGTAAGTTATATAGGCCTGGTAAGAAATTCTGTTTATGGTTATCCTACACTGTGCAGCAGAGCATGGGACAGACAACCTGCTAGTTCTGAAATTAGAAGCAGTATAGATCTGAATAATGTTGGTATGTTGCTTTTGAGACCTGAACTAGTATCTTCCTGCATTTGGTTACCTATGTCAGCTATATGGAGAGGTATTCATCAAATATACATTTTATTTCAGTGGAATTTCTGTGTGCAAAAAGGGTGAAAATATGCCCTTTGCTTTCTACAGCAAGATTCTGCTCTGCCCCATTTTTCTCTTCTGGGTTTGTTTGTGGGCAAGGATTGCTTCAGTATTGTCATCAGTTTGTCTGTGAAAAACTGTGAAGGAATCTTTGTCTTCCTTTGTCAAAAGTATTATATTTGCTAACATCCATGTCTCTTAGGATGTTCTTGTTTTTATTTATTCCTTTGCCATAAAAGTATTTACTTGCGTTTTCCCCTCTCATTTACTTTAAGTTTCATTCCAGATTTGAATTTCTGATTTAGGAGTGAGTGGTAGCTTTATTTAATTTGGTCCATCTGTGGAGGTAAGCCTTGATAAACAGCAGAAGAGCCAGCTCAGTGAGGATCTAGGTTAACACAATAAATGAGAACTTGCATCAATTAAAGCTTGCACCCTAGCTGGAAGAAGCAAGGGAGAATAAAATGAAGATGTAAGATGATGCCATTTGCAAGCTTATACAAAAACTCAAAAAACCCCAACAACCAACCAAACAAAAATAACCTTTCTACTTCTGAGTGTTTAATTAGGATTTTAGAAAAATAGACATAATTTCACAAATGAGCGAACTAATTGCTTCGTCCAGCTGCTGGTTGCTCTTCCTTGATGCAGAGAAATGTACTGCTTTGTCAGTCTTGAAATAACCAGGTCTTGACTTGGAATACTCACCTTGTTCACCCAAGCAGATGCAGATAGAAGGGCAAATAAGAGAGAAATCTCTCTGAACAGAAGCAATACTTAAATGTAACAAGCAATGTACATGCAGGACCATGTATTCACTAATTGAAGTGCACTAACATTACTGTTTCTCTTGGGAAATTATTGTAGATACTAACTTTCTACTTAATTTGTTATCCTTTTGAATTGCTGGAAAGTAGTTCTTCATGGAAAAATGCAGCAGCTTTTATGTTACATTTTTGTATCTTAGCCCTACTACTTGATGAGTTCTAGTTACATTGCCCTTCATAACTCCTTTTGGAGACTAGATTTATTTTTCCTTTTGTCTTGAAATAGCAAGGAAAAAATGACTAAATCTGGTAACATACACACATAACACACTTTAAAAAGTAAAGAAAAAGTTTTGGGGTATTTTTTTGTTTGTTTGTTTTAATAGGGGATTTCTGCTGGCTAATATGCTGGATCTGGTTTCTTTTACAGGATTTCGCACTGTTTTTAGAACCTTAGCAATAGGTAGAGTTCTATTTTCAAGTATGCATAGGCATATCTGCAATTTCATATGTTGGTGGGAGAAAAAAAGAATTGGGTTTATTTTAGAACGTGAATCAATGTCAAGAAACTGGGGTAGACTTCACTTCTCCCCTCCCTCAAACACTTAACAGCGCTGCGTAGCATCCGTAGAGGTGGTTAGAGGACAACACAGGGCATAACAGTCAGTTAGCAACAGATTTCTCCCAGAGGAAGGCAAAATGACCAGAAGTCTTGTTTTCCCTCTGCTTATGCTTGAATTGACCTCTTGGAATCTCGCTGACCTGCTCTTTTGAGTTGTCTGTTCCTCAGGCCTCTTTAATTAAAACTGTGCTTTCTCAGTTTAAACAGCCCCTGCAGAGTTCTGCTGTGAAGCTTCATAAGGTCAACATATGCCTCTCCCAACCCCCATGGCTTTCATGTCTTGTTCTTTCTCTGTTTTTAATTAAAAAGATTTTTCCTTAAATGCTTTCCAGCCAATTAGAGAAATTTTGCACTGAGAAACTTGTTCCAGGCCTGATGTATTGAGAAGCGAACAGAAAGCTCAGTCAGGACCATTGACACTTTTTTTTTTTTCTAGAGCTCCAGCTTTCTTTGGTGCTTTTCAACAGCTTTTCTCTTTTTTCCTCTTTTTTCTTCCTTTCTTTTTTCTTTTTTTTTTTTTCCCTCCCCTCAATTTAAAATTGCTTCCAGCAGAAATAGCTGCTGTTTGATACCTTAGACGTAGTCGTGGAATGGTTCAACACCAGATAACAGGATCTTTTCCTTCCACTCAGGGGTGATTGTTACTTTATTTAGATGCACGCACCAGTGAAGCATAAAACTGCTGCAGAAAGTCAGTTGGACTGTATTGGTTGAGGATTCTTTTTGCAGACTCTAACCTCCCCTTCAGACAAGAAGTACCTTACCTTCTTATAAGCTTATCTTCTCTCTTCCACATTCATTGCATGGTGTAGTGGCTACCTCTTTGCTTCTGCACACTTGGATTAGGAAGTTGGAAGCCTTGCTACCTTTGGAGCTTGTGGAAGGAAGGTTTACCACAACTGAGCACACAGTCTCTGTCATGGAGTGAGAAAGAGTGATGTGTCTTTCTAACTAGTTCTTCTCGAGTTCACCAGGAAGGATAGGTTCTCTGTGAAAATTAAGGAAATGCCCTATCCATAAGACTCATGTAACATGGAGAAAAGAGCTAGAAGGGTCACTGTTCTCCCAGCTCTTTTTTTGAAAGATGCTATTTTGCTGACAAGATTACTTTCTTGAGGTTCCAAAACCCCTTCCTTTACTGGTGTCCATTCTAATGCTTCCACGTGAAACCCTTTATATTAAATACCTCCCTCTTTTTTAACTCCCTCCCTTTATAAGCTGTTACACTCTCTCCATTTATAGTTTATCCAATCTCTGTTTAGTGAGATGCAAGAACAATACAGTGATGTTCGCAGCAAGTGTCAGAATCTTCTGCTTCTTCCCTTTTGTTATTAAAACCAGATCAGATCTTTATACCATGTTAGTATATAGGGAAGTTTTCATTAATAAGTAAGGTTTTATATTATGTCCTAAAGATAATTAAGCTGTGGATTTTAATCCAGTGTTCTCTGAAAGCTCCTTCTGCAGTGAAATAGCTTTGGCTGAAATGTTTGATCTCCAGCCTTTATTCACTTTGCGGTTTCTGTGCCCTACAATTAGAGCTGTTGTTATTTATGATCTATCAGTGTAGCTCTGCCTGGAACTACCGATGACTCTGGAATAGCAGGACAAAGGATTTCTGAAGCTGATGAGAAATAAGTAGAGGGTTACATTTTAGAGTTGGTGAGATACAGTCTCCTCCTGTATCTGCTTACAAGCATGGTAAGTTGCATGGTGTAGATCTAAAATGCATGGCAGTAATCAGTTGTAGAAGTAGGAGCACATGGGTCAGTCATGGAGTCTTCACTTGCCCATTCCTGAATTAACTTCATACCATTTTGTCAATGCAGTTTGTGAAATTTAATGTAGTACACTGGAAATCCTCCTTATCTAATCCAGTTTTGGAGGTTTTTTCCTCCCCAATATTACATTTTTGTTTCAACTGTATCTCTAAACATGCACCAGCTCATCTTGATTTCCAGATGTTTTTTCAGCTTCATATTCTAGATTTATATCTCTCTAAATGCACTTTTTTTGGAAAGCAAATAAGCTTTTCTGTTTGTTTTCTGATGTTTTCTGGCTATTCTGTGTCTCTTGACAGTTTTCTGTCATTGGCAAATTAAATTAGAATGTTCTTTGCTTTTTGTCCCAGTTGAGTGAAACAATTAAGTGAGCTTATGTAGAGTGATCATTGTTGCATTCTGCTAAGCAATTATCCAAAATTCAACTGGTAATTATTATTACCATTTGCTTTGCAGTCTTTTGGCAAGTTTCCTATCCCTATGACAGCATTCTTATTTAAACCAACTGAAATGGATTTTTTCAATTAAAACTTTTTTTTAGGTTCCAACATGAGCTGAAGAGTTAGTATTCCAAATTGTGGGGAAGTTCCCTGGAATAAAATTAGTTCCAAGTTGTGTGATCTAGATGGGGATTCTGAGTGCTCCGTGTCTCTTGTATTCAATGAACTTGGTCTGTCTCTTCTCTCACTTCTGACAAGTCTTGTGAGATGATCTGCACACTCCATATGCATAGGTGGTCATTCTGTAGAAGGTCTGTGAAGCATTAGCTTCATTAACCAGTATGTTTTATGATGTTTCTGGACTACTCTTCAGCAGCAGACTGAAAGAGAGAGACAGAGGGAGGGGAAAAGAGATAAAAATCATGTTTTTTCTTGATTCCTTGTACCGTGACTTTATGCAAAGAGATCGTAAGAAAGTAAGAGCCTCTGTGAAGCCCACATCTGCTTTAACCCACTGTTGGCTCTTAACCTGCCCCAAGATGTGAAAGTGCCTGAACTGAGGAAAGAATTATCTTCATTCCTTCTCGGTGAACTATAAAACCTACTTCTCTCATGCTGTTGGCTTCACATGTACGCCTGTGCTGTGTAAAGCAATGTTTACAGAGATGATCTAAGCTCAGGGTTGGTATTTCCATATGGTACAATTTGGCACTATGTCAAGATATTATCTTGGGACCTGGAAGTTGCAGAGCTATATTTCTTTGACAGCAGCCTGAGACGAGCGGATCTGTCTCAGCAGGTCAGTTGACATACAGGGAGTGTTGTTATGGTGGGTCCGTGTAGCTCGTTGGTGTGAAAGAAACTCTGTCATCTCTGGACTGAGCTACTGTAAGCAGTGTAGATGCAAACTGAGGAATAGAACTACAAAGAGAGAATGTGTGTTCCAGCTCAGTGTGAACAGAAGAGTAAGGACCCTCCTCCACACGCACGCAA
>BJBW01009411.1:0-71535 GCA_004320125.1 Scolopax mira | reverse complement strand
AAAAAAAAAATTAAAATATATTAATTCTGGGCATTAGTCCAAAACCTCAAGTCAAAATTAATGGAGTCAACAGTGACCAGTGATTTAGTAAGGAGTGAATCCCAACCCCCAGCACAAGGTGATAGCAAAAAACTAAAAAAAATAAATTTAAAATTGCAGTCTAAAGCAAATATCAAATATTTTGCAAATTTGTTCCTTCACCCTCCCCACAGCCTTCCTCTTTTTCTCCGCCTTGTTGAACGCTATCACACAGATACACAGAGGTACCAAGAGACACAGGCAGGCATTCTATTTCAGGTTTATTACTGAAGCATCTTTCCCCCTTCCACTCTGAAAGCACCACCAAAAATAACCACGTATTTGATGCCTGGAGTGTTGAACTAAACTTATTAAAAGGTATTTTACTTCTTGCTTGTGCAACAGCTACCCAGATGTTTAGATGTCTTAACGTGATGTGCTGGTCTCAGAAAGATTGGTGTGGGGGGCCGAGCGAGGGCAGGTTCGTGTTCCAACTGGAGTCCTGTGAAAGATTCCCCTGACTCCCGGGATGCCCTTGCTCCTTGCTGCCCTGGGGAGCCCCCTGACCACTTCCCTTCATGGCAGAGGGATTTACTGCGAAGGCGCCAGCGGTCCCTCATGTGACGGGCTCCACAAGCGCCCGTTTGTTCTTTCCTCCTCCTCTGTTGTGCAACCTCTTGAATTGCATCAGAGGAAAGGATGGCTTTGGCAGAGCCAAGAGGCGGTGCGGGAAGAGCCAGGCCTGCCCTGCAGGAGGAAGGACCCGCAGCGAGGCTTTCCCCAACTCCTATTTTTGAGAGGAAGTACCTTAAGGTATTTCATGTGTACCGCCATTATTGTACTTTCTGGGAAAGTAACACGATTTTAATGTTTCTCCCATGCAGACAAACACTGATATGATTTTATTTCTAATATTTTCTTCACAATTCTGTAGACAGAGAAAGAATTTCATGCTTTGCTTTTCCATGAGCCACGTAAGCAGGAGGTGCCTTGTACTCATTTGATTTTATTTTTTGTTCATTTAGTGATATGCTCTTCCAACCACATTGATAGCTTAGTTTGGACATATAAAGGCACTTTTAATAAGATAAACATAAATGTTAAACAATTCACATTAAGCCACCATCTGGCCCGCAATGGAAATTTTCATGTTTTAGATTTACATATCAGCATTTGCCATCTGGGCAGAGTCTGTTATACATTTTATGTGAAAATCTCTGACTACATTGTAAAGTTTGACAATTAACTCTTATTGCTCCTAAGCAAACATATTTGCAGTAGGGTAAACAAAGGCAAGAGACCCTGTTTTCATGTTATTTTTGCAGACTGACTTTTGTGCTTTAAACAAAATGCTAATCTTTCAATTTTTCCTTGTTTGCTTTATCTGACTGGTGTTGGTTTTGTTTGGAATATAAGCCACTTACAGGTAGCATTAGTAAAGTGGAAACATCCAACAGATCAAGTGTCAGCAGAGAAACAATCTGGTATCTCAGACAGCACTTTCAAACCGTTATTAGCCATCCCCTTATTAACACAGAGCACACTGTGGGTTCTGCACATTTACTTACTCCAGACATGCCTTTGCAACATAAACTGGGATAATACTAGCAGAATCTCTCACTAGACAAGGATTTATTTTTCTTTTCCAGTATCTGTTAGCACCTAACTCCAAGAAGAGAGAAGATTTCACGTGCCAGCACGAGTAAATAAAAGTGCAACAGAATCAACAGATACTGCATCCAGCAGAGAGCTCAGACTGGGACCCCACAAGCAGCAGCAAAACACTCCTACAGCTTACTCACAGAAAGAGATGACAAAAGTACCCCCAATTCCTATCTGTTTTCCAGAAAGTGAAAGGAATGAACAAAAAGCACCTTAAATTTTTGCTGTATTAAAAAACCAAAAACGTGTGGGAAGCGAGGATCAAGGACCTGAGATATTCCAAGGCAAGAATGAAAGGGAGGGGGATCAACTAATAAAGAAAGTGCAAGAGAAGGAGCTGGAGGCATCTCACCACTTCAGAAAGCTACAAGCAGTGGCAGCAAGAGCTGAACATCTTCCTCAATGTCTTTTGCTCATTATCCTCAGGAACAAGTGATTTTGCTCAAGCAGGTTTTAAGAATTATTGAAAAATCATTTTATGTTTTCATATGATCTCTGAAATCATCATAACTAGCCGCTTGTTTCTGAAATCTTTTTCAGGTAAGCTACTAATTTAATTACAACTCGTAACTACAGAAAAAAAAAATCCTGGACATGTAAGCCTCATGCTTAAGAGAAAGCACAGAGAGCAGATAAAGTTAGCTCAACACCGTAACTTTTTTAAAAACAATTGAGTTTTGAAAGCTGACCTGCAATTTTCAATCCCTTACAACTGTAAATTGAAGAAGGTAATTTAAGAACGTGGAAGGGACAGTGAGGATATAAAAAATTTGAATAAGTAGCAGCCCTTATGAGAAGAATAGGGAAAAGGGAACAGCAGAAGCTATTTATGCTGGAGTGCAGGGGGTACAATAGCAATTTTAGATGTCTGCATTTAGGATTTGGAAATGTGACAGAACAGACAGCTGTCAAGCAAGCCCTTGTGACAACAACCTGTGACTTGTGAATGTACAAGGTCAAATCCCTGACTGCCCTGGGGAGCTGCCTGCTGTCCCATACTCTACACCAAGACCTTCCAGGCAATCTAGGAGGAAATAGGGTGGATGTGAGGGGGATTTCTTTTTTGTTGTTGTTGGGGTTTTTCTGTTGTTTTTTCTTTTCCTATCTGTCATACCTGTGCCACTTACTGCCAGTGTGACTGGACTGACACTAAACCAGCCTGCTTCTGCCTCTTCACACCCATTTGCTCTTCCTGGCCCAAAACAGTCTTTGGATGCTGCCATCTTGGTCAGCAAACTCTTTGCAAGTCCTGGTAGACTAACTTACCTGGAAAAGGACTCTGAAAGGGTTGGAAAGCCATAGCTTTAAAGAACTGATGTTGCAAGTGAACATCCACTCTATGTCTATATAAATAAGCCTGTTGAAAAATGCTGATCTTGTGCTTCAATATTTCATTAGCTAGAAGTGATTAACCTCTGTTTTCTCCTAACATACATCTCACGTTTCAGACTGGACCTCCCACTGTATTCCACCAGGCTCTCATAATAAACGCCAAATTGTCAGGATCTACTCTTACAAATTAGATCAGTTGAAAAACTCCATGGCTGGATGGCTTAGCATTCTTAAGACAGTTTCACTACAAGCCAGGTCTGGGCATTATTCTGACAGACTGGAGGAGGCTCTGGCTGGCTGGAAGGACAGTCTTCCCCTATAAGTGCAGGTCTGGACACTAACCACACACTCCTCCAAACCTCACTCCAGAAATAACTCCTCTGAGAAATGCATGACCAATATATTTCACCTGAAGCGTCATCTCCCAGAAATGGTATCAAGAAAGGCTATGACTGTAAGATCTGTACAGCTCCCAACACGATGGCTTTCCCATGTGATACATCCTATGGCAAGCAAGCTTTTCAAGCTGCCAGGGAAAACACATATATTCTCTGGTAATGGTGAAAAGACAGGAGAAAGAGTGTAACTGTAATAAAGAATAGCTGATGAAGGCTGTTTACGGTCATTAATGTACTAACTTCATTCCAACTCCAAAACCTGCAAAATCTCAATGCTACCAGTACAGCAAGACCACAGCAGGTAGAGAAAAAAAAAAACATAAGAAAGACAGTTAAGAGAGGAAAAGTAAGAATATAAAAACCACTTTACTTCTTTACTTTGACAAGTTTTCTCTTTTTCTGCAAAATCAATCCCCACCTCCCTGTCCCTCCTTAAAACACTGAATGTGTGTGAATGCCTCACAGCACTCCCTTCCAGCCTGGGGCACAGCAGCAGGAGCGACATTCTCCTCTCTGGCTCATTAATCTCTGGAGTCAGAAATACATATATATATATAATCTCCTTTTCCCACCACATTTGGTCTGCCTTGAGGTCACCATTTCTGGTACAACAGATCGTGGTATTCTTGCTCAGTGCTGCAGATCTTTTTGCAGATTATTTTATCTTGCTCCATCTCAGACACTCCAGAAGTAGCTGTGTTTTTCTAAATCATTTTATCAATACATATTTTATAAGGCAGCTTTAAAATAATAGAGTTTAATATAGCATATGTGGTTTCCCATGCTTGAATGGTCCCAGGACCAACCCTGCTTCAACATCCTTTAAAAAAAAATAAAAAAAATCAGGGAATAAGAGAACCCAAATCGACTGTCACACTTGCTTAAATCTGACATTGGTATTTATTTTCTTCATACGATACCTGATTTTTCAGATGTCATTCTCTATAATCAATGGCCAGGTCTGTCATGCATTGTATATGCTCCAAATTCCCCTATTTCTGCTTTAGCCTAAAGCAAAAGAAAGAGTGGGGTCTGATGATGAACTGTTCTTGAATAAATTTAACTATGCCCATATTTACAAGCACTACCCCAGCTGCTAAGCACAAGCCAAAAATGGTCATGGGTGTCATCCTGCTTCTTCAAATTTAGTCCTAAATCTCCTGACATCCCAGAGTGCTTCCTGGAACATCAGTATGTAAAGCAACCAATCTTACATTTTTTCAGAGCCTTGCTGTTTCAGAGTTTCAAAGCCAACAGTTTCAGAGCTGTTCTTCCCTTTTTCGGTCTTAATTATATTGTGTTTACCTAAGATGCACTTTTCCACAGTATATTTGTTTGGCAGGAAAGCGCTGTCCCTTCTACTCGAATTCTGAATCCCTCTTTCAGCTTAACATCTCTATTTACTTGCTACTTTTTTATCTTGCACGAGCAGCATTACAAAATGATTAAGTCAACGATCACACAACGTTAATATGTATTCAAGTTACAATCTATTACACAAGTTGCATAATAATATGGAGGCTGGCAAAAATACAAGATTGTTTTATAAAAGAGTGGGTTAGGCTATTTGTTTTTACATGTTTGATACAGCAACAAAACTCTGCTGTGTTGCCCCAGCAAGTAAACGGAGTGCTTCTCTTGTGGCTGACTTTCTAGCTGTTGTCTCATCAGGACGTACTGCACCACTCTACTCCATTTTGAAAGGTATTCAAATAGCAGGCATCTCAGAAGTCGTCTTCATTACAGGAAAGGCTAATCCTAATGGCTTTATTTGTGTTTGTGTTTTTTTCCTCCAAAGTCAAAATTGCATCATAAGAAGCCCTGGCATTTATATATCATTAAAAAAAATAATTCCTTACACTAGATGTAAATCAGTAATACAAAAAAACCCCACAGCATCTGAAAATACTGCTGTTCTTTTAACAATAGAGAAATAATTCATTTTATATATTGAACCTACAGTACTTGGAAAACAATTACCTGTTAAATGATAATCTTCAAGCTATCCTGCTGTACCCAGCCAGGCATGTACTGTGGCCACAGGCTACTCATTAGTTTATCTACAAGAGGATTTGTTTATAATAATGGCTCAGTCATCTGAGAAACACGATCCAGTCAAATTATAGCACGCTCTTATGTCCAATGAAACAAATCAGGAAGTAAGAAGAGATGAGCATAGAAACAGAGAAAAGAACCCAACAAAACTACAAACATACTTATTAGGTTATATTAACCCTGGGTTAGAACCCATAAGCCACTATTTTGACTTCATCAGGATTATACACTTTTTGGAAAAGCTTGTTTCAAACCAAACATGAAAGCAGCATATTTGAGAGTCAAAATATTCAATGGGATTATTTAGAATCTTTCTTGTACTACACATTTTTCACTGCACTGGGATCTTCCTATAAAGGCCCCATTTTTAGCTGTCGCTTTGCTGATGGCTGGGCAAGCTACGGGGACAGGCACCAGACAGGTCATTACAGCTGCACTACAGCCTGGCCGTGGAAACAACATGCTCCAGTATGTCAAACAGCATGTCTCACCAAGTCTCACTTCATTGATCTCGCAACAAAACTTGTTTCTTGTTGTTGTTGTTCGTGGGCCAAGCTACAAATACCAGCAACAGGAATTATCTGTGTGGTTAGCAAGCCGTGAGGCTCATTAACTGTAGTGCCAGCACACATCCATCAGCCCTCCCCTGGTAATGCAGACCTACTCCATAAGGCCACATCAAGGAAAATCTTCCACGCTTCCAAGCCCAGTTGACAAAGAAAGAGTAAGCCTTCTATGCCAGAGAATGTGCCACAAACACCTCATCGGCCCAGAACCACTATTAGTAATTCTAATTACTATTTGAAAGACTAAAAGCTTGAGAATATGGTTTCATTGCAGGGCATACAGCTTGCTCCAGAGGTGGCCAGCTGTGACATGTTCTATATACATCAGCCTACATCTGGCAGAGTAGGTAGGTAGGTACAGTGGGTAGGTGCCTACCTCCCTCCAGAGTCTGTGGGGCAGAGGCCTCAAACACCTTTGTGGAACAGAGCCTTGCAATTAACGTGTACTTTTCACATACATGATTTATATAGGTAATGCTGGGAATTTAATGTCAGTGCAGTTTTGACTAAATAAGCAGGTCCAAGTTTGTAGTTTTTTTGGGGTTTTTTTTTTTTTTACTTTTTTTTGGTGAGTGTTCAACTTTAAATACACTTGGAAAGGTTTAGTTTCTACAAGGGAAAAAAAAACCCACAGAAATTTGAATGTTTCATAGAAACATCATAGAAAACGTTATTTAATTTGCATGAAAGGAGTTTGTACAGCTTTTCCTCTTCCTCCAGCTACACCGAGATATATGATAAGAGTTGTTTTCCACAGAATAAGGCAAGGATATATTTTACTAACTTCATTAAGAATCTGTAATTCTTGTACTTCTGAGCAAAAAGCAATCCTCTAAAATCCATTAACCTTCACAAAGGTTTCAGGAAGCTCTTGAAGGTCCTGCAAAGTTAAACAAGTGCATCAGAAAGCTCAAAAAGGGCCACCATGTCAGGCATTCCCACGACAATTTATTGGTTTTGTACAACAGCTTTTGCTTAAAAAAGGTAAATCCACCGAGGAACTGAACAGTATGCAAAACTAAAGCTTTGTTTCTGTGTGGTGCAATCCAGTCCTCACTTTTTAAAGTTCTGTGTAGTACTCAATTTATAAATTCTGAAAGCAAAAGGAGCCAATTCATCTTCCAAGGCATGAACTAGAATAGATAAATGCTTTTATACCTCTTACCAAGTTACATGAAAGCAGCAATTCTAGATATCCCCAAAAGAACAACAAAACCCCCAAACCTCAACTATCAGTAATTGTGTCCTTCCATCCAAATCAAGCACCTCCTCTGCCCACTGCTTTCCTTGGGGCTTCCATGTCTGTCCCACTGGAGCACGCCGGGGGCTCACAGCCTGTACCCCTGGTTATCACAGGGATGCCTCTTCCAGCCTTCTGATTACATGGCTAGATAACCTGAGAAATCAAGGTACAAGCCAAACCCTGACACGTGTTCCCTCACACACTCCATCAGCACCTGTGATGGCCAAAACAAGACTGTTTGCCACAAATAATACACATGTCAATATATTTCTTCCATCCATAAGCAGCAAATATACTCCAGGCATGTTAATACGGTTGACAAGCCTTAAATATTGGGGGAGGAGGATATCCAGATTGCAAATACATTACAGTACACAACATTTAGCAGACTGTTTCTAAAAATCAGCATTTACAACTGATTTTTTCTAGTTGAGAACATTACAGAAGATTTGATTGCTTTCCAGATGTAATTAGAATTAGTTTGTTGTTGGTCACTTGTAATATAAGAAAATATGGAATACAGAGATAGTGTCAGGTTTGGATCTTAAACAGCTTTTTACCTTTTATCAAAACACTTCCTTATGCCTCACTCAGGAGAAAAAGAAAATAATTGGATTATAGCAAATCATCAGCACAAATTCTCTATAGCACACAGTTAATTCAGACAACGAGCGATAGAGATCTTGTTAGGGTAAATCACTACTCAGAGTCAGCTGTGAATGGTTAATTCTGTCATTACTGCTTGCATTTAGAAGACCTTGTTCATCATCTCGGCCACATATACACACAATTTATCAAAAACTCATGTTAAGCTTCATTTTGAATGTAAAATAATTCTATGGATCTGACCTTAGTAAGAGATATTTTTTTTTCAGAATAATTTAAAGCACTCTATTAACAGCTTCATTATTTAAGTGGCTTCCATTCTTCATTTTGTCAGCAAAAAGAAACTTCGAGAGATGAGAGATGTCTAGAGACACTCGCACTGGTTACCAGCTGAGCAGGGATTCCTGACAATGGTAGGTGCAGAATAGATGCCTGTTGTGGTGGATGATAAAGGATCGCAAATCAAGCTGGAAAACATTCCACAGAACTACAACATTCCACTGTCACAACAATTTATACTGGTCGATTCAAATACTAAAACCAAATTAGAAAGCACAATGTCAGAAGGCACCGTGCTGTAATTTTCGCTGTTATAGCATGCACAGCTGTGAGGCATCTAAACATGATGTGTATTTCCATAGCCCAAGAATTCAATTTAAATGATTTGGAAGACCAGCTGTCAGAAGTTATGACAGTTTCAAATATAAGTTCTATCACATTATGCTATTTTAATAGTGCCACTTTTGTTACTGAAGTACTTCCATTTTTAATCCCTAGGTATCTTAAAACATGTTTGTTTCAAAAGTATGCTCAGGTTTGTTTGATTTATTCCACAAATATCAGTGAAACAGTCTTCCAGAAATTCCTCAGCTGACACAAATCTGCTCAAGACCAATACACAGCAGGCCAAAAAAATGTACATATATAATTGAATGTTATATAACACAAAATACATCCACACACCTCATGTCAAATAATTCACAGAAGATTGCAACAGGGTCTATAGTACACTTGTTCCAAGCACACTTAATGAGTATATTACTTGCACCAGTGCATACATAAGTCACCACTTCTGCGATACCAGCAAAGACAAGTGTTAGCATATCAAGCTGGGGTAGAATACTCCCATTGACATGTCTCAGGTGACCTCAGTCATTAAAGCCTCCATATTCTTCTTCCAGCCCCTTCCAGTTTTGAAAAATTGTTACCCATCTGAGTTGAGCTTCACCAACCTTCAGAGCTGCCCACCCCTGCCACCTCTCTTTTGCCCATCACTGTATTACCCAGCCAAGCGCAGAACATGTCATCTGGTCACACGATGGCACGCAATCTAACTGGAAATACCCTGTCTTGAGACAAAATTCAGCTGTCTTACCCAATAGTACCTCACTCACTCAAACAGTTCCTGAAAACAGAAAGAAGAAATGCCTGAGCTCCCAGGCCCAGGCAGCACAGAACAGAAATGCTAGCTGTGGAGCAGACAGAACCACTGGCCACATCACCCAGGAGCAGGACTCGGAGTGACAGGACCTGTATCGACCACGCGGGAACTCTGCCGGGGAATTCGGAATGGGGATTTTCTAACAGCCCAAGCAGCACAGGAATCGCTCCACTCTAATTATAGCAATAAGTAGCAAGGTACTCATTTTACCACAAGGGTTCAAACGTACAAATTCCCCCAGGATTTTTCCATCATAGCTCTTTATAGCCTAAGAGTGGTGATGCCCTGAGCAAGAAGCAAATCAAAGTCACAGCAACTTTTCACATAATTCAGCTGTGCAAAATTTACCGCTTCATGCCATTTAGTTGGCATTAATTTCAAACACAGCAAACAGGCACATCTTAAAAATAAAACAAACCTCTTCTTAAAGGCAGGCTATCAACCAAGCTCCTTCTGAGTCAATCTCTCAAGTATGCAAACTTTGTTTTGCAAGCAGTCTCCAGGACTGGCTTTTCTTGTACTTACAAGAGACAGCAAGTAAAACCAATACAGCAAACAGCAATAAAATTCTGAAACTGCAAAACAGAGGTGGGGGCAAGGAGGAAAAAGTTGATATCTTTATGTTTCATAGTCATACAGAAGACACTTCCTTAAAAGGTTTGAAAGAGATGGTTTCAAACTTGTCTTACATAATTTGTTGCTGCAATATCAAACTAAAAAAGAGAAGAGAAAGGAAAAGAAAGTTCCTTTAATTGCATTGGTCATAATAATACTGCAGAAGTTGGACTAGAAGTCTTAAGATCACAAAACAAGTACAAGGTTGAGTGGTCTCAACTCCCTCAGTATTGCAACAGCAACAAAAACACATACTTCTTGAAACCGTTTAGTTTAACTAAATGGTTAGAGAGATGGTAAATGGTAAACTAAATGGTAAAGAGAGGGAATATTACTAGTAATTTACAGCATCTTCAAAATAACTTAGCTAAAAATAAACACTATTTTATATTCCTTCTTCCCTGTATAAAAACTGCAGCTTATCAGGCCAAAATCAGAAACAAACTGACATAATAAAAAACTTCAAGCAGACCTGTAGAATATAAATTGCACCCATCTAAGTATTATTTTTAAGCTATACCCATTCTACTACAGTCTTGCCAATCAGTGCTTGTGCTCAGGATTAGTAATATATCAGTGAGCAATTGTTATATTCTGCTGGTAAAAAAAAGAATTATTAATATTCTTACTAACTCCTATTGGCTTTCCATCATCACCATGATCAACATATCAAAACACTTGAATTAATTCTCTAAAGTGAACTTTAAAGTAGAAATTAAGAACCAAAACCAAATCCCATGTATGAACACTTAATATCAGAAAATGAATTTGCCAGTTAAAGCAAACCAAACAAATATTTTACCAAGAATTCAAAACAGCTAATGACAGAAAACAGATGATGCTTCATAAGATAAAGACAAATTCTTTTCTCCAAAGGAGTCAGATAATTAAACATTTTTATCTTTCTTTGATGTTCTTACAGACTGCTTGGTTATGCAAATTAATATTTAATTTAAGTGCATGGTTCTGAGAGATTTTGCTTTTATTTGAAACAAGCACTGTTGGGATAAGCATGTCAAGGTAGAACATGGTAAAACTAATATTAAACCAAGATATTCTGCTGGGGAATGTATTTTTTCATTTCCTTATTTTAAAAGGTGGTAAAGGAATATTAAGAAATACATATCTAAAAATCACTGAAACAAAGAAATCCAGAGACAGAGCTGTCCCTGTGCTTGCTTCAGTGCTGTGCTGCCCAAAGGAGTAATACTGTTCTTATACCTTAGAAAAACTTAAGTGCTATAAGATCAGTTAACTTCTTGTTACTGCCAATTAATACATGACTGTCACTAGCTTTGCTTTTCCTGTATAGCAAGCAGTTACTGAGTAGGAAAGATAAAAGTACACAATGCCTATCTTGAAATGTATTTGCTGGTATCTGTTTCAGACAAGCCTTCCTGGTTTAAAGTAGTTTTACACACCACAGGTAGCATTGCTGCCTTTCATTGCTTACTGGCTGGTTGAATTGTTCACCTTTATAAAACAAATATGCCATAAAAGTATTAGCATTGAGCAACCCTGAGCAGGAGTTCAGTTCCCTGTATATCAGTCATCTTTGGATAACATGAATTCAAAGTCATGACTTCCAACCCCTCCCGCCTGACTTCTCATTGATCTGTGCAGAAAGACTTGCACAGGTAGCAGATTGTTTCCAAAACCAGTTAAACTAGATTATTACAAAAAAAAACCAACAAAAAACAAACCAACAACCAACCCTAATCTATCCAACATATTGTATTCTTTTCCCTTCACCTAAAGCTGCACTCTGTGGCACAAAGTCCAACTTCAGTATAATACGCTGTATCAGAAAACTGAACAGACTTCAAACCCTTTCAAGTTCTTTAGGAATGTGCTCCATTAAAATAATAGGTTACGTAGGGGTGGAATGAGATGGAGGCCAAAACAAACTTTAACTAGGTGATTAACCTGGAGACTTTGGAGGACTTTTTGCTGGCTGCAATTCAAGCACGGCAGCAGGGGATTAATATTTAATTCATGCTGACAGGTTACTGCCTGGACTTGTACCGCACCAGCCTCAGACACCACCATCACTGCAAACACATCACACCTTCAGTAACCGTCCTAACTTCAGTGAATGGTTTAGTCATTTTAAAGCTTATCTTTAAAATTTTAAAGGGGGAAAAAGAGGAAAGAAGCGATATTCTAGATACAAAAATCAAAAAAATTCCTTCTTTCTGGTGAGGCACACATCCAGTGTTGCAGGCGCAAGCACAATTGGTGTCATCATCTGAACTTTCTATATTTTCTCCTTAAGCTTCCCAAGATCTTTCCATGACAAACTCTGATGGCTTTTGCTATTCAGAACCAAATGCTTCTGCTATTTGGTTCTATTGAAGGACCAAATATAAAATGAAAAAAAAAATAATTACGATATAGGAAAAATGACATTAAAAAATATCATGAATTGATTTTACTGAGAAAGTAAATGAATGAATATTTCACTTGGCTCCTTCCTTTTCTAACATTCCTCATCATCTCACAAAGCCCAGCATATTCCACAAAAGTATCCGAGATTTCTCTAATTAAGTAAATATATTCAACATACTCTTGCTACACTCATTTCATCAGGATCACAAAGGTAGCGATACATATCAAACAGGTATTTTTCTGCTTTGCAAATTTAATATATAGAACTTGAGGAAAAGAAACCAAATCAAAAGGGTATTCAGGTGCAACACTGGACATAACAATCTGACACATTTTTAATAATATCCTTGTCCTTCAGGTTTATACATCAACTGCTCATTTCTTATTCAGGATAATTACTATACCATCTCTATTTTTCAATTAATAAAAAAAAAAAAGAAAAAAGTAAGGGATAGAGTGCCAAAATCTATTCTAGCCAATGAACATTAGTGGGAAGTGTATACAAACCTTCCTAACCACCCACACAGTGCTGTAAAAACGTCTCAAGTTCTTTAAAGCACATGAGATCATCCAGCTGCCCTCTGCTTACACTGAATGTTCTTTTTTGTTCCAGTTTGGTCTCGTTCAAATATTTCCCAACACACTTTCAAAGCCACACTCTTCTCTGACTTTGAGTCCTAACCACAAACTTCAAGTCAGATTTTCAGAAGCAATTAACTTATTGCACTGCCATCAATTTCCAATATAACTGTAAATTCTTAGCACATTTTAAAGACAAACTACAGAACAGTGTTCATATAATGGATATTTACAACAATAAGAATAATACCCAATTAGTTGTTCTCCTGAAGGGATTGACAGGGTCAGTTCCTATTAATCTACGCCCATTTCAGGTAAACATAGTGCTTTGCGGTACATCTACCACAAGCCTAACTTAAAGAGACTCTTTTGTGAGTTCTGAAGAACAGAAATCTCTATCAGTGAAGCCTGATACAAAGGGGAGCACAGAAGAACCAAGAGGGTCAAAAGAAACACAATTTTACTTAAGACAGAGCTTGTGACAATCATATACTTCCTACAAACTTATCCATAATTAAAGTAAATAATATTTTAGAAATGTGGATGTTTTCTTATATTGAAATCTATCTGCATACATAGATATTTCTACAGATCTCTTGCTCAGATATTCCTTCCTATTCCTTCCTATTAACCTTCCTATTCAACAGGGTTATTAAACTGCATTATCAAGAAACAGAAAACCCCAAAACAAAACAAAAAACCCAACCAACTCTAAAAACAAAGACTTGTTGCCAGGCCTGAGCAACACACTTGTTTGTCTTTGCCTGCAGAATCTACCTCATGTGGAAATGATAGGCCATTAGGGAATAAAAAATAAACCCATTCGCTTGACAATTTAATGCGGCATGTCATAAAAAAGTACATGTAATTCCTCGTTAAAGCCCTTTAGATTGAAGAGATCACACTAATTGAGCCGGAGACTCTTAAGGGCTGTTCTCTAGGTAGAAAAGCCCTAACACTCACACAGGCACTCAATTATTTGCTTACACGGCTTTGCCAATTGTTCAAGTTGGTCTTACTTCACTCTGAGTGAAAACCCACAGTTTTATTCTTTGTGTTGGAAACTGAATTCTTTTTGCTCTCTTCTTGTTGCGAGGCTCAAAATTTAATAACTAATGAGCCCGTTGAGCTGTTTTACAAGGTTACAAGCAACCATTTCAATAACTTCAAATTTACTGAAGGAGAGAACAGCTACAACGAGAGTATCATGCTTTCACAAGTGTGATTTGAAACATCTTGACACTTGTTCCACTGCATTCTTCTCTCTTAGGTCTTTTGATGTCTGTGTTATTAGCATGTAAAAGGCACCATCACATTTCACCGCTTCATACAGAGGTGCATCCTATTTCCAGGCAGAGAAATACAACAAAGGAATACTTTTTTTCAGGAATAACACAGGCAATGGCACTTCTAACTCCCACAGAAGTATGTAGCAGGAAGTGTCAATTTTACATTCTGGTTAAGGAGCTTGGTGAATGCCACTCCTTCACCTTCGCTGCCTTGACAATTGCTACCAGACACATAAAAGACTAAGAGCTAGTACAGTATCTGCACAACTGCATACCCTTCCTATCCACTGGCTTGCAAATTCCAAATGAAGACAGTCTGTCATTTTAAGGAACACTTTATGGGAAAGGCTATTTGAATTTTCCATTTAATAAATACATTTAAAACGATACGTCAAAGATGGGAATCATCTACTATCTGAAAAATGCAGTGTCTTTTTGGGCTAGCTCTGCAAGAGCGGAAACCAGCAGCTGTGGAGCTCAGACAGGAAAATTGCAACAGGTGGCTTGGTAAAGTGGCTTTGACAAAGTAGGGAAACCTGTAACAGAAGCTAGGTTTACTGTCTGAGAAGTCACAGTGGACTGGGCAAAAAGGTACAAAAAAAAGGCACACAGGAATTTATCTGTCCAGATTCTCTCAGAAATGAGAGCAGAAGTGCCACAGCTGAATACCACAGGCAAGAAGATATCCACAGTGTGTTTATGTAGCATGGGGCCAAGAGTCTGATTTTTGTTGGAGTATATTCCAAGAAACTGAATAGGCATGGTGGAGGTCACAGATGCATCACCCAGGGCTAGAAAAACAGATGAGCCAGGCAAAGTAGGCTATAAGTAGCCTAAGATAGAAAAGCAACAACATTTAATGAACAGCATAATCAACACCGCTAAAGAGCTATTAACCCGTAGGAAGTACCCACTTAAATATCCTAAAGAATGGATAGACAATGTTAAAAATAAGCCCTGTTGCATAGCATATATTGCACTGACATACACTGAAAGAGCCTCAAAACTCTTGATTTGTAATATTAAAAGAATTAAAACAGCCCCAGATAAAGTTTCAAGTTTCTTTAAGCCTAGTAGTTGGTTGATAAGGGTATGTTTTTCATTTAAAAGCCCGAGATAAACATGTAGTGATTATATAAAATTAAAATGGAGCTCGGTTATGCCTTCAGCCATTCACCCCCACTCTCGTGCCGCCAGCTTGCAATCCAAAAAGGACTGAACCTGCTCAGGAAGAGCTTCCGCAGCTCAAGAGCGCCAAACACAAACGCACTCGAACGCCCCTCAGCCTCCAAGAGGGGCCGGTATCAGAGGAGACCACCGAGACCTCCGCCGGGATGAAAACCCCGGAGCAGGGCCCTGTATCAGGCGGCTCCAGGGGCCTTTCCAGCCGGCGGAGGTGCAGGGGAGCACCCCGGAGACAGCCCCTCAGGCCCAGGCCGGGCTCACCCCGGGCTGCGTGCGACCCAAAGCCGCCTCAGGGAAGTGTATGATTGTGCAACAGCTCCAGCTTGGCCCGGCGCAACCGGGGACAAGGCCCCGCCGGGGCAGCTGCGACGGGCAGCCCTGCTACGACCGAAGGAAACCTGCGGTAACTCACCCGAGCAAGGAGCGAGAGGCCCACGGGCACGCCGGGGGCAGCGACGCGAGGCTGCGCCCGGCGCGGGCAGCCCCTCCGGCAGCGGCGGGCACCTCTCCAGCCGCTCCCTCAGGCGCCGGCTTACGGCCCTTCCACCCTCCCCGGCTCCTCCGACCTCCTGCCCCCACAGCGGGCAGCAGAGAAGCCCTGACTGACCTCTCCGCCACCGGCCCGGCCCCCCCCCGGCCCCCCCCCCCCCCCCGCGGGGCCGGCCCGGCCCCCCCCCCCCCCCAGCGGTGGAGCTCAGCCGGGGGGGGGCTGCGGGGGCCTCAGCTGTACCGTCCCCACCATGACTCAGCGCTTTGGCAGGGGCGGAGCGGCGCCACGTGCTCCGCCGGCCTCGTGACCGCCCGCCCCGCCCCTCGCCCTGACACCCCACCGGGCCGGGCCGGGCCCTACCGGGTGGGGGGACACCGGGGGCTGCCACCGCTCCCGGCCCCTCTCGCCGGGCCGCGCTCTCACCTGGGCGGCGGGGGGCAGCTCGATCTCCATGGCGCGGGGCCCGGGGGACACGGGGAGGCCGGTACGGCGCGGTGGTGGCTGGCCCGGCACCGCCTGTCCGCTCGTTCAGGCGCTGTTTGGGGACGGGAGGCGGCCCGGGTCGGGCCCGGCCGGCGGCCGCCCCCGCGCTCCGCCCCGCCGCTGTCCAGCCACTCAGCGGCTGCGGGAGCGCACGGAGGCGGCTCCTTTCCCGGCAGCGGCGGCGGCGGCCGTGCCGGGAACTTCGTCCGCCCCCGGGGTTTCTGCTGCCCCCCCGCCCTGACCCCGGTAACGGCCGGCCGCGTCTTGGGCCGGCCGCACCGGGCCGTCGCCGGTGCAGGAAAGATGGAGGCGGCGGCAGAACCCGTCGGAGAGCCGCGGAGGATGGGCGCTGCGGCGAGAGAGAAAGGCGGGCGACACGGTAACGGCCTGGCAGAGCCGCCGGTGCGCCCGCTGCCCGCTGCTAGGCGGGAGAACGCCAAACCAGTGCCCAAACTGCCAAACCAGCCAATACGAAGATAAGGAGATTTGGGGTTCGATACAGAAAACTAGTATGGAATTTATAGCTTCAGGCGAGGCCCGTCCTGTCCTGTTGTCCCTGTTACTTGTCCCAGTAACTTTTTGTCAACCCGTTGACTTCTCCAGCTGTTCAATAGGTGTCCGGCAACACAGCTGGAACAGCCAGCACGGGGCCCAGGAGACCCCGAAGTAGGAGGGAATGCCATAGGGCAGAGGGGCCACAGGCTGGGTGCCTGCCCCTGTGCCATAGTTACCAAATTATTGGAGTGTCTTACCTTAAATCACTTGTCATTATTTGATAAATGACGTTAACTGGAGAGCAAGGTACAAAAGTGTGACTTTATAAATTAAAAAATAGCATGTGTAAAAATCTGATGAATCTCTAATAATTTGAAAAATTCTTTGCACCATCGTGTTGCGGGTGGTTGTCTACCCAAAGATGCTGCTTGCTGTAATTACGTGAAATCAATACATCCCTTTGAAGGAAGAAGAACCTGCAATCTAAGGAGAGTTATTATATGCATGTTTGATAACTGTACTATATACTGTGGGAGCACTTGCTTTACAATGAAGGTTTACTTAAAACACATCCATAGAGCCACTAAACATACGTAGCTCTAAGCAGAGCATGTGCTCCATCACTGGATGGATTAGCTACATTGAAGGAGCTCTTATGACGCTACAGCTCCAAATCCATGGAGGTAGAATGCATGGGAACAATCAATCATTTGCAGTGGAGAATCAGCAGCAAAATTTTAAGTATATTCCTGTGTATTACTTTTGTAGTACCACTGCATTCTGTGGTCTAAAAGTGAACCCAACTGAATCCAGCTGAGAGGACTCTGCTGGAGACTGGAAAACCAGAAGTGGGCTGTTTTAAGTTAAAAAACTTTTGAGTACAGACGCTGCCAGCTCCTTGCAAATGATGCTTTTATTAAGTACCAAAGCTTTTGACTTATATTAAGTACTATAAAAGAAATGGCACGCACACCATGCTAGCACAAAGTGAGTAATACCCAACATCAGTTTGTGAAAAATTGCCCTGAAGCTATACAGCACTTTTCCACGTGCTTTATTTAATAGAAAGCAAAATAAAAGCAAACGTGAAACTTAGGCGTTGGCATAGATTGTATCATAGTGCAGAAGCAGCCTGCAGAGCTACGCAGCTCGCCTGGAGCCTGGGGTGAAAAAGAAAGGCAAGGACACTTTCTGGCCAGGCCAGATAAAAAAGCAATGACTATATATTTCATTTGTGTCCCTTGCTTAATTTCTTTTCTCCTTTCCTTACCTTCACACCTTGAGCTCAGGCAGAGCAGCGCTCCATTTCTGCTGAGTAAGGCAGCCATCCAAAAATCAGCTTCGTGAAACTGCTGTATATCCCTGCACAATTCCCACCGTGCCACCCAACGAGGCGTATGGCATTAGGGGCTTTCTGAAATTTCAGAAGGAAATTTCAGGAGGAGTGTGAGCAATACTTTGGCAATATTGTTATTTTCATTTGATTAAGCAGCCTGAAACACCTGGACACTCAGGCTCGTTTGTTAGTTGCCCTTTATAGCTTTTTGTATAGCAAAGTTTGGAAGAAAGTGTTTTCAATTTCCATTGCATTTTTCTAATTCTGGAGTTTATTTGGGCTATAGTAAGGTTGCCATATGGTACACATAGAGGAATATGGGCCCACATGTAATGCTTTGCTCTTCACTTGCAAATCTGAACTTTTGGCCACGCAAAATAATATCAAATGTTTTTCCATTTGCTGTATTCCTGTTAGTATGCCCTCATTTACCTTATAAAATATAGATACCTAGTATATGTGTATTGACATCCATTATTGCAATATTACATCTTATATGCAAATGATATAATTTCTAGGAAATTTGAAGTAGTATATTCAAGAACAACCCACAGCGGTACTTTGATGAAAAGTAACAAAGAATATAGAGAACTTTTCATGACACATATAATTTTAAATGTTATTAATTGCCTATTTTTATATTAGACAGTCTAATTATTCCTATTCTTGTATTAGCCTTCTTGTCAATTGTAATATTTAAAAAAAAAAAATTATTATCAGAATTTATTCTTAAATTTTTTTCATGCTCTTTTTAAAGTGATAGGAAAATTGAAAGATCTGTCCATAGTTTCAAATAATGGATTATTGACAACATTTTGAAAAAGTTCTTTCTAATATATCTGCATAACATTTTATATTATTTCATATTAGAATAATTATGAAGATAGAAACTTCATAGTGCCACTTACTGCTGAAAATACACATTTTTAAAACCTTGCTAGTTTGGGTACCTACAAATACAAGGGCATTGGAGGAAAATACCTGTTGAAATAAAATCTTTCAAACCTCTGAAAAGTGTTGGAGAGAAGTCCTGACTTGGTGAGTGACTTTCAGTCACACTGAGTTTCTGAGCTTTGAACCAGTGACTTTTGTCTGAGACTAAGCGATTCTTAGTGTCTAGAATTTTGTCTAGAAGTTTTTCCAATGTTACATATTTAATAAGAACTTTGATTTTAAAATTATTCTCTATGATGCCACTAGAAAAACACCGATGAAAGGAGTCAGTGAAACAAAATGTATTTTTCACTCAGTGATAAGGAGACATCCTCTATTCACAGAGAGCTCTGCATCAGATGTAAACCAAGGGCCCTGGAATCAGCATCACATGCAGCACACACTGTTCTCTTCTTACATCCCAACATCCTGAGATGGAAACCATGGAACCCTGCTTGGTTGTTGGCATAAGATGGTGTATGTCCTCAACCCCAATTGTTGGAATTCGTCTTCCCTAACCCTTACCATCTAAAAGTCCGATGAGATTAACGTACAATCTAAAGTACAGTAGCTGATTCCTTCTTCACTTCATGGAGAAGACCCTGTCTCTGGTACTAGTGAAATGGCAACTGCAGGCCTACAACCTTGTCCCATGCCCGAATGTTAAATATTGGTTATGATCTTATTCCCAGGAACCACAACAATACAAGAAGTGGTAGGAATGATCTCGTTCCCAGGAACCATGAAAATACAAGAAGTGGTAGGACTTTGTACGTGAGTGCCAACAAGTAGAACATAGACCCTTATTCTTCCTGAGGAAAGCACAATTTTAAATTTGTCTCCGTGGAATCAGGAATGGTTTATCTTCTCTCATCCTGTAGCATAAACTGAAATCAAAACACTTTGAATACGTGACTGTCAAGAGTTTCTGTCTTCGTATTGCTTGATGACTTAAATTGAGAAATTAATTTCTTTTCAAGTTGAAAAATTCTTGAGAACAATGCATTTAAAACAGACAAAAGACCTTGTAAAGACGATTTAGCCACTTTGTGGCAGCATGTTAGAAGCCTTTGGAGGGATTCTGCGTGACCGCCCTTTTCATTTACAGAGGAGAAGGGCTGCTGTCATGACGGTATCACTCAGCGGTACTTCATATTTTACAACAGCAGCCTGATCTATCAACAGATAACAATTGTCAGAGGAGCTTTTGGTAATGCAGACAGGCACTTCTGGGGCACACATTTTACCAACGTCACACATTAAGAATTCACCTCCTGTGAGGTTAGCTTGATAAAAAAACAAGATCAAGGACATTTCCTAGTTGTTGAGCTTATTGTGTCTTTCACACAGTGAAAACTCTTGTGGACTTTTTGTTCAATTATCTTTTTTATTTACTGAACTGTTTTTTGTTGGGATAGAGTTAATTTTCTTCATAGTAGCTTGTACGGTGCTGTGTTTTGGATTTGTGATGAAAGCTATTGACAACACAGGGATGTTTTAGCTATTGTTAGCAGTGCTCACACAGCGTCAAGGCCTCCTCTTGCTGCCCAGGCTACCCCAACCAGAGTTGGGAGGGGACACAGGCGGGACAGCTGACCCCAGCTGACCAAAGGGATATCCCATACCATGTGACACTGTAGTGCTCAATAAAAGCGACAAGGAAGAAGGAGGAAGGGGGAATGTTACGGCATTTGTCTTCTCAAGTCACCATTAAGCTTGATGGAACCCTGCTTTCCTGGAGGTGGCTGAACACCTCCCTGCCAGTGGGAAGCAGTGAACGAACTCCTAATCTTGCCTTGCTTGTGTGCACAGCATTTGCTTTACCTACTACCTACTAAACTGCCTTTATCACAACCCACAAGTTTTCTCACTTTGACCTACTGATTATCTCCTCATTCCACTTGGGGAAAGTGAGCACGTGGCTGCGTGGGGCTGAGCTGCCCACTGGGATTAAACCAACACAGTCCTTTTTGGTCCCCAACTTGGTGGCCTGAAGCGTTCAAGGTAACGACAGGTTTGACTGGAGTTTGCTAGACCAAATTTATAGTTGTGTAGCTGTTTAGCTATTAATTGGCAGGCTCCTGTGCTTGCCATGGGGCTTGCTTGCCTTTTTGTACGTTAGAGTCCAGTGCTTGTTAGTGTCTGCTTTTTGCTCTTGTTGTTTGCTGTTGGGCTTATCATGTCATCCCGCTGTGCCTGGGAGCATTTTGATAACAGCAGTGGCCCTGTGCCTGGGCTGGGCATCGCTGCTGTCTCTGCTTCTGCGCTGGACAGGTTGGAGCTCCAGTGTCACTTGAGTCAAAGGGACTGTGACCTGTGGATAAGTCCATGTGGGAGCAGGTACACCTCAAAGCATCTGTGATCATGGGTAAGTTTAGGCCACAGAAGGCATAACCCATAAGAGGCTGTGGCCCATGAGTAAGTCCACACCGGAGTGTGGGGTGTGTGGTTTGTGGAGAAGTTCACACTGGAGCAGAGACAAGAGGAGTACACTGCGGTGTCCAAAGCAACCAGAGGTGGAGATTGTAATGGATGTACCTTTGAATTGTTATAGCCTATGATTTGAGTTGCATGTTACAGAAGTACTACAGCAGGAACCACCACCAGTGGAAGACAAGCCTTACAAAAAGCAATGCAAGTGCATCAGTGACCCAACCTAAGCTGGCTTTGGTGCCCAGTAACTCCATGCAACACACCACTTCTCCTGTCCTGAGTGACCACCATAATAGATAGAACTCAAGTCATAGACTAATGAACTCAATGGACATTTCATGGACATTTTACAAGGGTGGTCCATAGGCTAAGGGAATGATATCTCTGATATACACAGGATATAAGCACAGGAAGAGAGAAAGTGACTAGTAAGGATCTACTGGATACTATGGAACCTGAGCATAACCTAAATGGTATGGAATAAAGTGTAGAGATTATACTGGTTTTGTCTGGGATATAGCTAATTTTCTTCATACATAGTAGTTTGTATGGTGCTATGTTTTGGATTTGTGACAAAAACTGTGATGATAAAACACTGACGTTCGTGCTTCCCTGTATGATGCAGGGGACGCCTGCACCGTGACAGAGGAGGAAGGATGAGCACCCTCACGGTTGGCTGGGTAATTATTTTGCTCAGAGGTGCATGAGTTACAAATTAGGAGTTAATGAATTGCAAGTTATGAATTAAAGAACTTGTGAGAAACCTCATGACTTAAGTGATGAATTAATGAATTAGTGTTACACTAGTCTATACAAAGGGGATTGAACCCTTGTTTGTTGTGTTTGTTTTCTCTTCTAATGAGCTCATAAAATAAAGTTCAATTTACAGAGTACCTTGTAAATTGGACAGATCCAAATGGACCGTGACACCTCCTGTTACCTGTCCAAATACTTTTAAACTTTCTTGCCAAAAGAACAGGCAGTGAATAGGGACACTCCTCTAAAAGGAGCAGGGGAAATCCTTCACGATGCCCAAGGTCTGTGTTGGTTGTCTATTCCAAATTCCCAATTTTCTGTAAAGGCCTTGCCAAAGACCTCTGGTGCCTGCTCTTCTTCCTGGGCAGTTACAATCCCCATGGTCCTTCCCTCTTGTTTCACTTGCTATGGACTATGGACTTCTGGTGTTAATGTCTGTCAGGCTAAATAATTAAAAGCAACACAGACTGTATTCCAGCAAACCAGAAAATGCCCTTCTTCCTTCCCAAAGAGAGGTGCAAACTCAAATCACAGTCAGCAGGAAAATGAATAAGCTATTTAATGATACCATGTACAACAAAATAGCATCATAAAAATTAAATTATTTAAAGTAATATTCAAATCACGCAGTCATCGTTGATTTAGTTTCCAATTATACAGAGGTAATTGTATTAACGAACTGCCTCATTCGGTTTGGTGGGAAAACAATTGAAAGTTTTAATGTCCTAGCATCTGCAGATAATAAATGATGTGATCTGTGCTCCTAACCCAACTAGAAACATAATTCTTGTTTTACCCAGGGCATACTACAATAATGGCATGTCTGATGAAAGATACTTCTACGACCTTCTGGAGCCAAGACAATTCTGGAAAAATTCTAGAATAGCACAATTGATCTAGAATTAAATATTGAAATAAGCTAAAATAAATGAGGCAGCTTACTCCAGAATTAATGACCTCATATATAGAGAAACTTAAAATCCAAGTTAAATCCTGTGAATAGAAACATTTGCAACCTGCATTGCACTGAATATACTAGGAATAGTTTTAAAATACATAATTTTGTGAGTTCAACTGCTGAAGCCAGACTAACCCTAAAAACACATATTATAAAGAGCAACCCCATGTCTAGTATGCTATTGAACTCCCCACCATCCTCTAAGTGTTGGAATACATTTATGCCATAGGTGACCTGAGCCAGCTCCTGCCTGACTATCCTCTTTAAACTCTCAAGTGTTCCCAGGAGCTGAGAGAGCTTAAACATTTCTCAAATGCATACCCTAATTGTTTATGGATTTTTTGTTGGCTCTTCTACCCCAAAAATTCCTTGAGGTGTGAAAGTGAGAATGATGCTGAGGTCTCTTTGAGTTTCATTTTCTGATGCAAGAGGTAACTCAAACATTGGGTAGAGTATCTGTCCTCTCAAAGTATTTTAGTATACTAGCAGTACTTATATGAATAGAATTAATAACTCAAATAGTGTTAAATCTATGATACATTCATAGTCTCTTCTAGGAAAGACCTTCCCTATCCTGTAACTCATTCTGTATGTCCTCTGCTATAACAAAAGTGTTTGCTAAATAGGAAAAAGACAAAGTTATTTCCTGTTCTGATTTTCAAAGAGAAAGGGAGAAGTTTTATTGTCAGTTTTTTTCCTTCTCTTTTCTCTTTTTTTGAGATTTTTCTCCTGGTAGTCACTCACATGACATAGTAATATAATATGTTGTTTACTCCTTCAGCCTCGTCATGCCCCATGTATTCTGTGAACCCAGCACGCAGTCCTTGCTTCCCATGTTTAAAATATAAGCAACCTGCTGCCTCTATTCCCACTATTCTGCAAGAGCAGCCACACATGCAGGATGCTCTGCTGCTTGTCCGCAGGGCTGTTATGCAGGCAGCCTGTTAGCTATCAGCCACCGCCAGCGCTGAGCCTGTCCTGCTGTATCTGGTGGGATCCTGACTTCCAAATGTGCTTGGGTTGTGAAGATGGGCACAGGCAGGAGGGCAGATGCCAGCGTGGTGTAGGAATGCTTGTGCAGTCTCACTGCTGGGTAGGTAGCAGAGGTAAGAGCTCAAACAGTTGCAGAGACTGGCTTACGGTGCCAGTGTGTCCTCTATGCCTCAGTATGGAGGCAACAGTCAGAAATGCAGAAAACCCGGAGTCACAATATTTCTGTTGGTATTTTGCGTGGTTCTTTCTTTTTCTTTCCTTTTTTTTTTTTTTTTGCCTATGTTTCTCTCTCCTAAATACATCATTATGTACATGGTGTTGCCACTCATTAGCTTCACTCTTGATCTCATTCGTGTTAGTGTGATATAAGGAGAGGTAACACATAGCCCTAGAGATGAATGAAGGCTGTATTTGAACAGGAAGCAATATCAAGCTACCAGTGTAATCCTCAGCACTCTGCTGGACTGGGTGCCTACTTTATATTTGAATATGTGGTAGAAACCGGGAGGTTTGTCTCTGGAAGTGAGTTTTCTGAGGAAACAAAAATTAAGCTTGATTCTCAGAATATAAATGCAAGTCTTATGCATTTTGTTGGGATCTGCTACTAGAGTAATTTGGCGGCTGCTCATCAGCAGGAGCTAACAACACACTGTTGGGATCTCTGGCAGCTCAGGACCTGCTGACCCTTTTTTTCCTACTTTGTATTTCTAAGTACTGTGTTCCAGAAGAAGTCATCCATTATGCATTCCCCTTAATCACCCTTAAAGGTTTGGACAAATTAAACATACACAAGTATTTCCAAATAAATCTGGCCTCCAGCCGTTGATGGCTATTCTGGCTTTTTTCAGCACTCTTTCTCATTTATCTTTTGTCTTTTTGATAGTGCTATGGATGGAACTGAATATTTTAAGCCAAAATCAGAAAGAAAATGACTTAACCTGTTACAGCTCTTCATGGGGAGTCCAAAATGACATCACTTCTTTGCCTTGCCATATCCTTTGCAAACTCACATCTAGTTGCCTGGGGAGAAGAAAGAGAGTTTCCCATCATTCTCTTTTCCAATTCATGCTTTTCAGACTTTTTTCTTCTACTGAAAAATTATTTGGATTATTTGTACACTATTTATCAATTTACCTTACTCTAGATCCAAATGATTACTTTTTGAGTGTGTCATTTCTTTACACCCCACCTATAATTCTCTCTTCATTGGTGTTTGCAGCTTTTTGCAATGTGTGGTTGTAAATGTCAGCAGCATGCTGAAGTTTATTTTCCTGTTGAAAATACTAAAAAAAATAGCCCTTGTACTTATACCTATCAAACCCCAAACATCTCCTCACAGTTCAACATACCGTATGTCTGCAACACTGTATCGAGGTTCCCAGTATGTACTGGGATGTACAGCGTTCTGTGAGAGGGAGAAGCCTATGTGGGAGCCAGAGCAGTAGTTTCGTGGCTGGCAGAAGGAGGCAGCTGGGCTGTCAGCAGCCTGTGAGCTTCCCAGGGAAATCACTTGCTGCTGGCGGTGTCATTAGTAGCAGCAGGAGGACATAAGGAGGCAGGAGACACAACGAAACTACATATGTGACTGGCAGAAGACTGGTGTCAAATGGTCCCAACAAGGGCCACCCCATACGATTATAACCCTCATTTGAGATTCAGCTGCAGGGCTGGTAACATTGCCACTGTTAAGAGTTAATTGTGCTTAAGGGAGTTGTCCTATTCTTCTGCAGACCCTGCGTGTGAAACAAGGACAGCCTGGTAAGTGGAGCCTGCAGCGCCTCCTGCCTCCCAACAGCACTGGGCACTGAGCTAGGGGAGCCCCAGATCAGAGGGGACATCGGGGGACAGGTCAGGTCCTCCACAACAAACTCTCAGCTTTCCTAGCAAAGCCAGCTTGAATTAATTTTTCAACTAAGATTTTAATGAAATGTTATTTTCAACCTTTAAAAAAATCTACTCCATTACATCTGCTGCCTTCTTTTCAGCCGTTCCTTTTCTAAATCTGTCCAAGCTGATCACTCAAATTTGCACAGCAGGACTTTTTTAATAAGGCCACAGTGTTTGTTGATTGTGGCCCTACAACCTTCCAGAAAGGTTGTTGAGCGATCGCTGGGCAATGTTGCTGGTATTACTCACTAGGGACAGAAATTATGCTTAAGAGAGACTGATGCCAAGTACCACTTTTTTCTTGTGAAAAATGGTGAGATGTTTGATTAATAACTGTTCCTCAGTTTCCCCCATCTACCGAGATGCTAATTTATGCTGTTACAATAAGTGTATCACACACACTGCAGAAACCAGCAGAATGCACTGGCATCCCTTGACCCCTGCGGCAAACGTAAATGATTTCCTGTATTCACTTACAGTTTCTTAATCAATTGATTAAGAATTTCACTTTCAATCAAGTTATCAGTTTGCAAGGTCACAAAGGCTGTTTTTATGTGTTACATTGGCTTGCAGACTGTTTCCAAATGCAACAGGAGAGCTGGAGGTATGTTGCTTGATGAAAACAAGTCTGCTTGAACATGGGTGGTTTGCTTGAGCGGGGTGACAGTACCAAGCAGAAAAAGCAGACCCGGAGTAGCCCATGTACTCAAATTTGTGACATTCAGGAGCTCTGCAAGTCTTTTTAGGTTATTATGCAAACAGAACAAGAATAAGAACTTTTTGGAATATGAAAATCTTACTGCAGTTCATGCATGCAGTTTTTTCTCTGCTAATACAGACAGTTGGCTATATTAGTTGGCTAGCTTTTCAAGAAACTAAATTCCTGGGATTCTGACTTCCTTGGAAAATTTGAAGCTGTTTTTAAGGAGGTTCTGTGAGAAAACACAGCACAGTGGATTTCACTAACTTGGCTGGCTTAAAAAGGAAAGGCTTGCAGTTGCCCTCAGGCATGAACTTGATTACATAAAGAGTAAGAAAGTACAAAATAAATCATATGCTTTAATTCTAAATTACATTATTTGGTGTAATAAGAACTTCCATACCAGATCAAATCTAAATTAGTTGTCTGCCAATAGTAATTCCCAGATGTCTCTGAGGAAATTGCCCTATTCTTCAAGCTCCTTTCTCCCCCTCCACAAGTATAATGGATAATTGTATAACAACCTGACTATAGGGGAAGTTATTTTCTAGCTTCAGGCTGGTGGCTGATTTATGCGCTGAACTGTGAACATTTATATCCATTATGAATTTTTATCAGGTCCAATCTAATTCCTCACATAAATGTATGAATATGTATGTATAACCTTTTACTGAATCTTGCTAAGCACTTGGCCTCAATGATACCATTTGCCAGCACGTTTTGCAGGTGTATTACTTTTGCCAATTTTAAATATATTGCCTTTTACTTTCATTATGACAATGGGTGTTTACTTGGGGAATGTATCAGTGGTAGCAATAACCCCCAATATCCTTTTTCCCAGTCACTCCCAGCCCTGAACAGCTTTGAAACCTGCAGCCCAGCTGGAGCCTGGGTGCCCGTGCTGGACCAGAAGGTAGCAATCTCTGGCCTGATGACATTTTCTGCTCCATCCCCTCACAGACCAGGCCTTGCCTTTTACGTTATGGGGTGATGAAAGGCAGAGGGATGATGCTTGAAGTAAATGAAAAGGTTAAAGTGCCTCTAGTACTACTATCATTCTGCTGCACCACAACTTCCTGAGTATATGCAAGTGTCTTTAGAATTTAATGTCAGGAGAAGCGTTTATTTTGGAGAGAAGTTGTTTTGGACAATTGGAAAGCAACTATTTTTTATTTGTTTTGAGTCAGTTCAAAGAGGGGCTTTTGTGAAATACTAGGGAGGGAGGAATTAATCTTGAGGTGGGCTATTCCAGCTCCATTTTATTGTGAGAGGAGGATAGATGAGCTTTGATTATGGGGAAATTGGTTATATCTGAGAAAAGAAGGTTGGATTAGGACTGATGCTGAATAGAAAAGTAAGAACTATTTTACTTAAAGAAGGAATTTCACTGTATGTCTATGTGAGCTGACTACTGACATAAAAAAGTGGATGGGTTTTGACTAGAAGCAAAAGATGGGACAGACTGAAGGGAAGACCAGGCAGAAAAAGCAAGAAAAAATGATGCTTTTCTTTCTCCTCCCAAATCTGGACATATCTGCATTCAGAGAAATTTGAAAGGCAGGCAATTCCCAGGATTGCCAAAGGCAAGAGACACCCTTGCAAATCAAATCTTGAATAAACAGCTGTAATGACAAGGAGACCATAAGTCCCACTTCAATAGTTCATATATGAAAAGTCCTGAGCTTATGAATCCTTGTAACACACTCTCAGTAAGGAAATACCAGGCATAAAAAAGTTCATTTATAGAGAGTGGGAATATATAAACCCAACAAAGACTTTTGGAGTGGTTACAGCAGACAGCAGAATTCAAGAGGGAACTTCAGTGGTCAGGGTTAGTACAGGACATCTGTGGACTAAGCCATAAAGTTAAATTTTGGTGTAAATTCTCTAATTTGGGAGTGCTGAGACATGGTCTCTTGTTGGTTCACTTAATTATATAATGAGTGCCTGTGAAGTTTTTATTCAGATTAAAATTTCCCTGGAACTCAAGGTAATATAGATCTGAGGATTTGGCTTCAGTCCCTTCCCAGCTTGTACTCATATAAATTACTTCCCTAGAACTATGACATGTTCAATTTGTCCTCCGTTTTAGATGGCTGAAAAATGCATGCATTATTCTGTACATACCACACTTTCTGTAATCTACTGTGACAAATAGACCAAATGACTGAAACTGCTAGGTAAGACACTCTATTTTAGTCACGAGCCTACACCCAGTCTTAGTTTAAATACCAGGCAAAAATGACATTTGAATTATTTGATTGGAATCAATTCCAAATTCAGTCTTATGCAAACTCAGAAAAAGAGAGGGAAAAAAAGTATTGGAATAAACCAAGTGAATTACATGTGGAAACATAAGGGAGTAACAAGCAGCAATTGATTAAATCATAACACGAGGAGTGGATCACCATGAAAAATCTGACAACTTTGCACTGGAGCTACCGCAATTGAGGGATTTTTACATATGAATAGAGACTACAAGAAAAGTAGATGTGGGGACCAGCATTCTCAATTCCACCTTCTATCAAAAACATCGGTCAAATTCTGGATGCCACGCTCCACTCACACTGCTGTGAGTTTCTCCATAGCATAGCACAAAGCAAAATGACAAATATTCTCATTCTGGAGAGAAAAATAGAAAACAGTTAAATCACACATATCTGAGAGAAATTATACACATTTTCATAATCTAATTCCAAATAACTATGTTAAATTAAGAGCTGTATCCAGAAATGATTAATCTTGGTGTTGAGTTTTGATCTTCTGGGTCAATCTGATTTTCCTGTTAGTGCCATGAGTTCGGCCGCAGGGAGGCAATGTCATATCAACACCCCCCAGGAAGAAAGCAGGACTGCCTAGAATTTTGTCAGCATTGCACATCCCACCAAGATAATGTTTTTCAGAATTACTTTATACTTTGAAATATTGCTATTTTTCTTAGGGCTTTCTTGACTCTGTAGCAAGCCTTTCTAATAAGGCCATGTTTGCATAGGAGGTCGGTTCAGCCAAGATAACTTCGTGGCTACACCTACTAATTCCAATGTTCAGCTCAACCCAAGAAAAGGGACTGGGGAGGCAGTTGCATAGAAAGTTTCTTATTTCAGTTCTCTTTGGCCACTTGTTCCCAGAGAGACTCTGAATGAGCTTTCTCTGAAGTTACACACAAAAAGGTCCAACTCCTTGTAGTTCTTTAAACAATTTTGTCATCATCCAGAGACCTATCTTCTGATTTGATGCCTCTCAGTTGAATTTTTTTTTTCTCTGAATTGTCATGCCAAACAGTTGTCTGCTTTGCTGTTTTTTTCATAGGAAGGCACCTGTTCAATTTTAGATATTGCTCAGCCTGTTCCACTTCAGTGGTCTGCACTACTCCTCTGAGAGCCCTGAGCTTTTCACATATTTCAGGCTGCCAGCTCTCTTATGTGCTTTTCCCCAGCAGCCAATTTTGCTCTGAAGCTCTTATGACTGAGCCAACTTCCATTCCTTCATAAAGGGATACCCTCTTGTTATTGCAATTGAGGAGTTCCATAAGCGGCTTTTCGTGTCTCCAGAGTGTTGTTATGTACGATAAAATCTTGAATTAAGCTTTACCTAACACTTGTTCATGCAATATTCATTTACTGGAAAATTGCATTTGTTTCTGCTGTTGACAAATACTTTTAGATTTATTTCTAATACCGCAAGTACACGATCAGATTAATATATGACTGAATAAAATGTTACATGCTCTGTTTGAGTAGGAGGAGCAGCTCAAAGCCTGAATTTACTACAATGTACACTGCCATCTTGTGTTCTGAAGTTCTAGATAATATAAAAATGCACGCAATACATATAGCTGTTCACAAAGTAGGAGTTGGCTATGTGAGTGAAATATGCAAAGTTATCAGAAGATGCTTATTGTCGTTTTTCTTTTCTTTCTTGTAAAATAGTCCTTAAGATAGTAAGTCGCACTGGTAACTTTGAATTCATCTGTTCTAAGGATCCATTCCTTTTAATTAGTGATTTGTGACTAACCCAGTAAAAAAAAATGAAGACTGCAGAGAAAATTCTGCAACAGCCAAGCCATTCTCTTTTTTTCAGCAATAAGGTCCAATATGGATTCCGAGGACTAGCTCTGCTGCAAGGCAGCCTCTGAGCTGGTGTAGACTTCCCAGAGGAGTTGTATTCCAAATGCCTCTCCCCTGGAAAAAAGGGGTATGATAGAAAAGAGAGAAGACTTGTTTTCTTCTGGAATCTCTCTCCCTTTGGAACAGCTGAAGTCTGAACATAACTAGATCATCCCCAAGGCTGTTCCAATATGCACTAGAGTACTGGTCATTTGGTTGAAAGAGGACCTAAAGTGACATTTACTTACAAAATGAAGAAAGTGAATCTAACATCTCTGCCCCGTGGTGTTTATTCAAAACACAAAAGCAATGATGGTGGATCAAATAAGTGCTGCATGCTCTTTCTCTAAAAATGATTGTTCCTTCATAATAATCAAAGAAGTCTTTTTGTACATGCATACTTCCAAACGCTTTCATTGTATAACAGTACTTAGCTCTGCCTTTTTATTATGTTTTTATTAATTCCAGCTTCTTCCTATAGTTGTTTACTATTGCAAATGTGTAGGAGCACTCTTAAACACAGCTTTGAACAATGTCTCTATAAAACACAAAGGATTTATTCCATGCAGCTGCTGTTGCCTGAAACAAGCATAAGCACGAAAGGGAAAAGGGTGCCAAAAATCCAATACTAAGCTTAGAGACACCTGGGGCAGGGCAGGAAATAGTAAAAGTATATTAAGTTAACAGATGCCAAGGTAGAAGGGCAGAATGGCAGAGAACATTAGCAGGGGAGAGAAGCACACTTGGCCTTTCTTGCTCAGAAGTTCCCCTTGGGTTAGTTGCTTTCCATGCCAGAAACCTTTCATTCCACCTGTTTGGCATTTCTTAGCCCATTCACACATATTTCTGTATGTGAACTTATGGTATTATTTGCCACCTTGGAAAGGCAAACGCTTGTGGCACCCATTACTGACTGGTGCAGACACTGTCTTCAAGGTTGCTTTTTATGGCTTACACACATAATATACCATGGAACTGAGTTTAAACAACCTCCCTCTCTTGTGAAATGAGCAGTTGGAATGACTCAAAAGAGCTTTTGCTCCTGAAATGATATTTTTATAATCCTTTACTGCTTTTTAAACTTGTCTTCAAAAGGCAACGTGTGTATTGTGCTGGTTGTGTAACCTCCTGTGCCAGTAAGAAGAGAACATTAAAACTGTTTGCACAACACATTGCAGTCAGCGTTTAAGTTATGCAGAAAGCTTATTGAAAAGGACCTTGTCATTTCAAAATCTGGAATGCTTTGCTAAGATTCTTAACACTGTTTTATTTACTTTATCTGCCTGTAAGATTCCTGCCAGTTTTCTTAGTTTTCCAGAACAGAGTCATACTTTCTTAATTTATATTCTTTGCTGTGTTGCCATCCGAGATTTTTAGACAGAAAAGCTAATTGGCTACATATGAGAAATAAGAAAACAGTAACTCAAATTGTGCTAGAAATTATATCAAATAAAGCAAGCAACTGTTTTCTGTAATCTCTGTACTGCAGTAATCTCTCGTGGAGCGTACATATACCTCTCTGGTGATTGAATAGCGCTAGCTGTAACAGCCACGGGAAAAGCAGAAGCAAACAGAGCAGGTCTAGGAGGAGAACTGAGGCCTACTGTGTCCTCAGTTCCTAGAGATGTGGGTTGACAAAGCCTGTGAATGTGGTCAGTGTAAGCCTCCTAAGCACCCCATGGCTCCAGCTTTTGAGTGCTTGCCAACAGTTGCCATACTGCGCTAGACTGCAAAATGTCCTAGCAATGGATCAAAGTTTGTTGTTTCCACACCCAGATTGTTTTCCATTAGTTAGTTCATTTTGGCATTGTGAAATCTTTACTGACGCAAGAAGGTGCCTGTCCATCAGCCTGCCCATGCTGGTAACCAACTACCTACTTTCTAAAAGCTAATGTTGGGAGACAAAACATTAGGGATAAGTCTAAGCAAGTGAGTTGAACCTGTCCCCTCCAGATGAGTAACTGTACGTTGCAGTGCCATGTCTAAGCTGCTCAGTTAATCCTGAATGTGAACTTTGGAGAAAATACTAGCTCAAATTTAGACCTTCACGTTCCCATCTAGGAACACCCTCCAACCACTTAAAGTCACAGGCAGTAGGCAGAATTGCAACCACTGGGTGCAGCCGGGTCCAGCTAAACCCACAATGCCCTTGGGAACAGCAATGAACTTTCAGAGAAAGAACAAGATTAAGGAATGGCAGATCGAGTTTCATTGAACAAAACTTCAAAGCATTTATTTATATTTTCTCCTGTAAGTGAGCTTACTAATTTTAAGCTTTTCCAGTGATACGAAGCCTACTGTTTCTGTTACTGCAGCCTTTTGCACTGCTGGTAAAGTCAACCACCAGACATCCCTGGAGCACACCCTACACTTCCCACAGGCCTGGCATGTATTTTACTACTCTAGTAGAGCTGTCTCAAGAAAAGGGAGATCCACCACAGAGCACAAAATAATCAGGCCTTGAATTTAAAGTTATCAGAGGTTTTCCTTTTAACAAAGCTGCCTTTCCTTCAAAGTGTCCCATCTGCAGGGCTATAAATGTTAGAATAGCCAGAAAGCCCCTGCTTAGTTTTATTCTCTGTTACCAAGAGCAGTTGGCCATCTGCTGGGTAAAAGGAAAGCTGTGCTTTGTTGCATTTGGAAGCAAAGGTCACAAATAGCACACCCCAGTCCCTTGCCAATGACACGTTTAGGCTGTATCTGATCAGAAAATATCTTCTTAACCCACTCTGCTCAGCTTACCAGATCTCCCTAGATCAGAACCCAGTATTGTGCAATTTTAAATGGCTTTCACATAGACATGCTGTCTATGTAAGATTCTTACTGTCCCCAGATGTGGACAAATGAAAAGATGTCAATAGATTTTGAGGTACAGCTTCGCTCTCTATATTCCAGAGCATGGGGTGGGGAGGATGTCTGTGCTGGCTGAGCACTCCAGGACCCTCTGCCTGCTTTGCCTGGCCTGTGCTGGGACTACCTGCAGGGCTTTGCAGGGCTGAGGACACTGTATTGCAGGCTCTCTACAGGGGCACCAATTCAAATCAGCTTGTCCCAGTTCAGCACTCCAGAAGTCTGGGAGATCCTTGTGTACAGGGGTTGCTGACTCCAGAGTCCTGCTCCAAAGTTCAGTACATTTTAAAGAGTCCTGGGGACAGTTCTGGGATATGTGGTATCACCAGGAAAAGATATCTGAGGCAACTAATTTTTCCTTTTTAATTTTTTAATGGTGGTTAGAAATTACAATAAAATATATTTACACACTATAACCGAAGTGCTTAGAAAATACTGTGCTGATAAACAAATACATGCTTCAGTTGACTACAAAATAACTGCTAAAAAAGCAGTCCTTTCTATATCTCTGCTATATCTCTGCATTCCTGCGCCAAGAGCAGAGAACCCTCCACTGAAGATTCAAAAGCAGAGCCCTCTGCTCTGAGAGTTGCAGAGTTTGAATGATGAACTAAGCAGTAAATGAGGACTTTAAACAGGAATGTAAGTAAGACAGGAATGATCTCTAGCCATTTTAGGAAAAATTCAAACATAGAAGAAAAACTCTAATTAGGGACTAAAGAACAGACATTTCTGTCTTGCTTTTCTGTGTACCAGGAGTCTCACCCTTTCCATTCCAGCTGAAACTTGGTATTTAAACAGGGGTAAGGCCGTTTTAGTGCTCTTGGCCCAAGCTGCTTTGTACCAAGATGTCCAGGGTAAGTACTACTATTGTCACAGCAAGACAATCGTCCTGATTAATGTCTCAATTTTCTAACTCTCTCTTGCTGATTTATTATGATGGGTTTATTCTTCCTTCAGTCACCAGGTTATACTATTATCCTTAACTGCCCTCTTAAAACCAATCCATACATTGGCCTGGAGGGAGTGCTCTAGCAGGGGAGCCAACACCATTATCCAGAGTCTTGCTCTTCCAGCAAGCTTGGGAATGATTGCACTGAGATTTCTCACCAGCCTGCTTTCAGTTCACAAGAGCATGAGGAATCACCCAATACTTCTTTTTACGCCTGGTCATTAGGTATATTTACAGTACTACTTTCTCCCTCAAAGTTTGGCACTGCTTTCTTTGCCCCCGCTTTCTGTTTTACAACTGTTCTTTTGCCCCTAAACTTCCAGTGCTGCAGTGCTGAGGAGCTGTGAACACAAGGACAGTTTGTTTTTTCACTTCTCAACACACAAAGAATGTTGTTAAAGAGAAAATAAATTCTGTTTTTCTCTTTTGAAAATGCCTACCTTCTTCAGCAATAGCATTGCATGTAATGGAGCAGTAAGCTGGTCCCCTATCGAACAAAGAAAGCAGTAGAGATTAATTATCTCACAAATATTTTGGAGAATCAAGCAGTTCACCCATTTGTGCTGCTCCATTTCCCATGTTTTCAGCTGAAAGAGCAGGCTGCTGTCTAAATTGATGGCATCCTTTTCAGCTGAGACCAGCTTAATCTATTTTGTATTCTTCAAAAAAGGAGCTGCCTTTGTTATCCCTTGTATGCACCACATTTCTCTGTTAAAACAAAGCACTGGGTGAACAGCATTGGCTTGACAGTGTCCGAGACTGGAGTCCTCAGGTCTGGCAAGGCGGCAGAAGCAGGAGCATATAAGGTGTCCTGCTGGTGCAAATTCCTCAGGATAAGCTGAGGCTATGCTTTAATTTCATATAATTAATTAAACTTCTACAATACAATAATCAAATATGTAGATTAAGTCAAATTATATAATCATCGGGAAACAAACAAAATTTTAAAAACTTAAAATCAACAAATAACCAATAATTCAAAAAATGAAAGGGAGAAAGACCTCCAGGCTTCCTGCTAGCGACTCTCAGGATTCAGTCTGCTCTAGCAGTGCTCACTTATTTAATGATGCTTTTTAATGGTTCCTACCCATGACTGTCCACTCTGCCCTTCTCCAGGAGGCTCTCGCTCTCATCACAAAGGCAGTTTAGCTGCCTGTGGAGCAGCTGCTGAACTGCTCTGGTTTATAGCCTTGCATATTCAGACAAATTGCCACTCATTCCTCTTAATATACTGCACTGTAATTTGCAAAATCCTGAATATCATCCCTTTTTACTAGTATTTCTGATGTTAAAACTGTATTTTAAAAACTGCAACAGATTTGCATTTGAGCAGAAATGTTGCATTTACTCATACAAATGTTCTGTTCAGCTGCCTTTGACTCCTCAGTCTAAACTATAGTTGAATCAACATTTGTTTCACAAAATGCTACAATTAGCTACATTTGTTCGATCTTCCTTGACTTACTACTTGATCTCAGTATTATTACTTCAGCCCGTCACCTCTTTCCAGTTTTTGTTTCTCAGATGGTGCAACACTGAAAATCTTAGATCCAGGTCCAAGGAAAAGAAGAATGAAAATGAGGTGTGGGAGAGGCATGCTTCTGCCCCAACAAAGTACAAACGGTATAGTACTGGCATAATGATAATTTATCTGAATATAAACCAGGAAATCACTCCTTTTCTGCTGTGGTTAGCCACGAGTGTAACAGCACATGGTGGGTGGCACTCCCCAGCCTGTGGTTAAATGCCCTGTTCACAACCCTGTCCCTCCAGTTCCTCTTTCACTGATGCAATTCTTCCTTCCTATTAATCCATTCCTTGAGGAACAGCAGACGTACAAAAGAAACCTGGTATGAGGACACAGATAATCTTATGCTCATGGCACTGGCATTGGCAGCCTCTTAAAGAAGTTTTCTGTGGCACAAGCACATAACAAAGCCACTGCTGGATGCTCCGTTTGCCTCCACTATCTTACCATACAATCGGTTTGGGTGCTTGATCGCCACTCAACACAGCACATGAAGAGACCATTAAATGCCAACACCCAAAACCACCTGTTTCTGCCTAGAGAAACAGTCTGTCTGACTCATCTAATTTACTCACGCTATCTTAAATGTCTTTCTAAACTTACTATCCTGAAGCATGTCTCTAAAAATGAAGGTGAATTATTATTGTCCTATATCTGGTTAGTACATACAGGGAAAGCACCTTCGATTTGTCAGAAGACACCTCTGATTTGGCAACACAGAGGGAAGCTGGGCCACACTAGAAGGAATAATATAGCATTACAGGAAAATTTTGGGGAACAGACTAAGAGGGAAGTATCACCAAGGGCTAAGCAAAGGTACAAGTACAGTGGATTGAGAGAATGGTGACTGTTTGAGGAAGAGTGCATGTAGCTGGGCACAAACTGCAGATCTGCTGCAGACAGAGGACACAGCTTAACCCATGCCCCCAGCAGACCTTAATGGCAGGGATGTGTGTTGAAAGACTATGGATCTGAATTACAAAAGGATATGGGTGTCTGTATATATCAGAACAAATGCAGAGGCTTCAGAGTAGTTGTATTCTGTCTACCATTGTCACAAAGCACTTATCATGCAATGGAAATTCACATGTTTAATAAAATTCTCTCTTGTTAGGTATAAAATCTGAACTTTCCATTAGTAGCTACCTTTATAGACAATTGCGCTATTGTATGGGAGATAATTCTGGAGTAATATAAGATCATATGAGGATAATATAAGTATCAGTGTAATATAAGACAGTGTTAACAGTTTTAATTTAAGCTGTAGATGTTTCATTCTGCTTTGATATCTATTTCCCTTGAGATCATGGAAAAATCTATTGCTTTAAGCAAAGAAAAAAAATAAATCAATTGTTTTGCATGCAAAGGGACCAAGACAATAGCATGATGTGAAGGAAACCCTATAAGAAGAATCAAACACTTTGGTCAAATATAACTCACATTTAAAGAGTGTTTTGTTCATTTTAAAGAGTCATGTGATTACTTGCCAGCTCCCATTTGGGAATAGTTTTTGCATGGTCTATTCAAGCACTCCGCCAGTCCTAAATATGGTGTTTACACAATTACATTGCTTAATTGTGTGTCTGATGTTGCATACCTTGGTATTCCCTAGAGCACACTCAGGTAATTGTCTAAAATGTAATAGCCACTAGAAGAAATTGTTCCTTCTCATTAAACTCTGAGGAAGGATTTGCAATAGCCGATTTGTTTGTTATGCTGCCTTGCTATCTGACCTAGGAAAGAGTTTTTTTGAGATAGCCACCACAGCTCAGTGATACAGCTTTAACTGAAATATGTCAAACACTACTTCTAAGTTGTCTGGTAAATGTCCTTTCTCCAGCAGTGAGAAATTCTGTAATAAGATTCAGTCAAGAACTGCACAAATACGCTAAGCTTTTCATCAGCACCTTTTTTGTATTTTAATTAAGCAAGTGAAAATCCAACAGACTTAAACCACATCCAGGCACAATCAGCCCTCTTTCATACCCATGTATTTCTCCTCCTCCTGAGATGCTATTATTTCTCATGCAGAAATTGTAGAGCTCTTGTCATACCTTTAATCTTCTCAAAAGGATACACAGGGATTGAGTTTCTAATTAATAGCCAAGCAACTTTCTCTTCTACAATACACTTTATATGTTATATACCCTTAGGAGTAAACCAATGTTTATTAGAACCAATAACCTGTTTAGGGACATAAGCCAGGGAAACACTGAACTAAGCAAATGCCATTACTAGGTAATTTCTTCTTCCTCCTCTAAATTCTGAGAAATTGTGGCAAATTGTGAGAATTTGAGTGGTAGAATTTTAGTGCATCCAACTGCAGACTTAGAATGGATTATTTAAGAAAATAATAATTAAAAAATACAATTTCCCCGGAGGATTGGATGTAAATAGAGATCCTAGCAGTATCCTGAGTTGATCTCACACTCCATACACATTAGAGCACAGGGGACAGGAGAACGCCAGGATATAAGATTATCAGGACAAATTTACTACATCCAGCTTCTCCTGCCTTAATTCCCTATAGAATGTTTCTCTGCTGTCTGTTAGCTATCAAAGCAATATATTTGGGGAAAACATAAAAGGGCATCTTTCTTTTCCAAACACACATAACTATCCAAATGAGGAGAGTATCATGATTATATGAATTAAATGTCCCAAAAGGAAATTACCAACTCTATTCAGGAGAGTTGGCTGAGAAAGGCAATGCTCCTTCTCAAAAGGGGATTTTCAGAGTTGCAACACTTCCTGCCAGACTCCTCCACAGGAGGAAGTAAAGCTGGAATGAAAAATTGAGGTTCTGAAAGTAAATGCAGAGAATGGAGAATAGTTATGAGATGGAGTCATCAAGACAAACTGCAGGTTTACAGGAGCTGCAACAGCCAGGAAAGTGTAAAGGTGAATAGTTTCTACAGAAGATCCCTTGTCATGCTGGGCAGTTACATTTCACTTTAATTGACAGCTCTCTTTAAAGGGAAGAAGATAAAGTCTTGGGACACTAAAAAAGAGTGTGCAAACCACACAAGCTCCTTTGGGATACACACCTTGCAAGCTAACTGTCTGTAAATGTCAAATTATGTTTACTCTCACCCACAAAGTCGTGGGAAGCCATATGAGGTAATTATGTTTGGTTTTACTAAATTGCCTCAATAAATAAATATGAAAGCTTTTTCTCTTGACAGGTTTTTGACATATGTTGTGGAAGAACTGAAACTGGCAGGGCTACACAGAGTTTTCTAGGAAACTTGCCTTTCTCCCCTTCAGTTATTTGGATGCAGCAGGACTGACATTGTAGTAGAATGAAGAAGGTGAAATTAGTTCACCAGGAACCTGTGAAGCATCTACATTGATAAACATATCTGCCACTATTGCTGCGAGCAGTAAGAGTTTAACTGGTTTTACTACCAGAAGTAAACAGAAGAAACAAACAGAAATGTGTCTTATTCAGTTTGCAAAGGCCAGCCTTGAACTGATTAATGCACAAACTCACCCATGCATACAGATAACAACCTAGCAAGTATTTTTCATTCATGCAAAATGTGATACAGAAAAGTCAGATCTGGAGTTATTACTAGTACGTAGATAATAATAATAATATATTACTAATTACTCTGCCTTGATGTACCAGTGGAAGGCTTAGTGAAGTCACAGAACTTTCACAGAGGAGTCAATATGCATATATTAATATATTATGGACAAGGATTTACCACTTGCTTCTCAGTGATTAGCTCTTGGTCAGATACAGGATTCTAAACTGTAGCATTTCTAAGCTGTTCAGATCATCTTGTTGACTGAAAGCTGAAATAGTTGATTATCTTTGACACTTTCTCTCTTTACCAGGAGAGAACTGACCATGTATGAAAAATATGTATTTTTTTGTATGTTTAGAGAGAGAACATGCTGCCCACTAACCTTTTCCATATAAAAAAAAGGACAGATTCTAGATGGAGATCCCTAGATAGGAGGTTTCATTCATGGCCCACGTTTGCAGGATTTTATCACCTTTTTCCTAGTTTCAGCTCCTCCTGTCCTTGTGTAACCTGTCCAAATCCAGGCTGATCCCTGCCAAGAGCTTGAGGCCCTGCAGACTTCTCCTGAGCTGTAAACTCTGCGAGCTGGGCCTCTCTCATTCTGTGGCACTGAGGCCTGCAAGTTGAGCATCATATTGCCATAAGCTGGCAATGGATGGATGGATGGATGGATGGATGGATGGATGCATGCATGCATGCATGGATGGATGTGGTGCCTTTCTCCTAAGGCCTCTATAAGATGGCACAAAGCCCAAGTACGTTGTAGACAAATTGGCTGGCTCCTTTCAAGAAAACTTCTTGGCCCATTCAATTATCAACAACTCCTCCCAGAGCATGAATTACTTGGTGTTGAATGACATCATTGGGTGTAAGCTTTCCTTTTTTTTTTTCCCTGGTGAAAAAAATGACTAATCCAGAGGTGATCTCAAGGGCTTATCCCCTTCTCCCTGTTTTATTGCCTCATCAGCTTCTTCTGAGCCCGTGATTCAGCTATGGATGTCCCACACCCCTCCTGTACCTAGGGTGGCCAAAACCCCACCTTTTCTGTAGGTGTTGGCTTTATGTACAGGGCTACAGAACAAAAAGGTGCTCTAATACATTAGTGTCAATCATATCTGAATAGCAGTTGAAGAAAACAAGAACATCTAAACCACACCTTATTAAGAGTTACGTCACAACTCAAAGCTGTGCTACTTTAAAAGCAAAAAATAAAACTAAATTAAAAAAAAACCACAAGCTTTTTCTGCTACTTAGTATAGGAACAGCACAGGCATGTACTATGACACTGGCAATTCCTGCTAGTTTCAGCTGGAGCCAGGAACTTTTACCAGTTTCAATAAAACTTCTTAGAAATTTTTCAAAATTGTTTTTACAGTTTAAGTTTAGTACTCTACCTTTTCTTCTTGATGTGTGTACCATTGCTATTTCAGCAACTTGTAAGTTGCTGAAGCTTCCAAGGCTGGATGTGTACCCATCAATTAATTTTCCACATCTAATACCCTACATCTCCAGGGCTCTCATGCTACATTAGGTCAATTTCAACAATCTGTTGAAGAGCTTCACTCAAGGCAAGAAAATTTATCAATGAGAAGAGTTTTTTCTTTTCACAGCCAGTGTATGGGTTGCCCAAGAGTGTAGCATTTGTCCTGAGCAGCACATTCCCTTCTGTTCTCCCGCGGGACTACCGCATAACAGAGCTCTGAGACACGTTGCTACGAAGACCTCTCTGAAAATTAGAAGTATTTTGGCTACTTTATTTTGTATTATGCTGTAAACTCTTTAAAACTATGTTTCTTGAAAATGCCAATGTTCAGAAAATTCTGAAGATGCAGGTCTTTCATGACATGAGGAGCGTCACGTTGAGCTGGCATCTCACTCACATGTGCCGATGTGCTCAGGTATGTGGGAAGGATGGTTCATGGCAAGGCGAATGCTGCCTCTTTAGCTTGGCAACTATTAGCATCCTTCAAACTACCACATTGTAGATCTGCTGGTATTTTTATTGAAATCAGTTCTTTGCTGTCATAATCATATCATTCCAAAATCGTGTTTCCTAAGTTTTCAGCACTTATCAGATAGACTTTATATGAATTAGACATATTTTTTGAAAATATGCCAGTGTTTCGCTTCAGACAAATGATAAGAAACAGTGATCTCACGATCTGCCAGCACACTACGTTACTGCCTCTTTTTATGAAGACTGCCATCCTTCCAAGGGAGCTGAGGATTGCATTCAGAGCCCTGGCAGGAGCTCAGTCTCTAACTGTAAGCAAAGACCCTTCTTGCACAAAAATGCGGTGTCACTTAGCTGTGCCTTTGCTGTGTAAGACAAGGGCTCTCACTGGTTTCCAAACCATACCACCATGCCTCTAGTAGCAGCTACACACTTGAAAATTAATTGGGAACTTTTTTGAGAATTAAGTTCTGAGGTGGTGACAAATATTGCTTATCAGATACCAGCTGAATTCAAGTTTTACTGGGAACCTCTATGATTAGCATCAAATAAATGAGCAATGGGCTCATTATTGTTCATTACAAGTGACTGTGAGACAAAGAAACATTCTAGGAAAACCTGAAGTCTACTACAATGAAACTAATATCTCTTTGACAGTGTTCAGCAACATGGAAAGATTTAGGTAACTGTGACTTAAAGTTCCCCCCAGGTATATCCAGAACTTCAGGAAACAATGTGAATGGAAACTCAGTCAAGAGGCCCGTGTTTGTTCCCTACAGACTGCCTCCACAGCAGTAGACAGTTAAATGTGGATATGCATGAGTTAATCCAGAAAGTAGTTTACAAATTATTCACAGGAGGGAAATTTAACTCCATAACCAAACTATCAAATTGCTGGAACAGCTGTTTATGTTGCAGTAATACCAGAAACCTAACCTAAAGCTAAGACCCTATTGCAACTAGTGAAATTCCTGCCCTGGGAAAATTACAGAGTATTTTCTAGTCAAAGTACACAAAAGGCATAAAATCAATTAACAATGGTGAGAATAAAAGCAAAACAAATAGTAATAACACCCGAGAGGCTTTTATGCAGTGCTTTTCATCAGTAGATCTTACAGGGGTTGGTCCTGTACTGTCACACAGCATCTAGTGTATTTATCTTCAAATCAGTCTCTCCAGGGAGATACTGTTATCCCTGGTTTATACATGGGGAGCTATGATTCAAAGAGGCACCAATATTGCATGTGAAGAAAGGAACTGAAGTCTCACCATGTGTGCACTACATACTGCTCCCTGGAGAACTTTCAGCGAGATGCTGCTCCCTGGAGAACTTTTACTAGTTGCTTAGCTAATGGAAAGGTGTCATGTTGAAGCATCATGAGAAAAATAGATCCCTGAAAGAGACAGAAAACAGGGTAAGAGTTTTATGAATTTTCATGTGATTTTATATCATATATGTGACAGAGCAAGCATAGGGACCTATGAGGATGGAATGAACAGATAAATCGGCAATCACAGGCAAAATGTCATTTGAAAGTATTAGTCATCACATGGATGTTAGCATTGCTTTTAGCTGAGACTTCCAAAAAACTGATCGGCGCCATCAAACTGCAAAAGCTAATCATGCAAGTAGGTCCTGTGTGACAACTGAGTAGGCTTCAACAGTCTTTGTTGGTATTTCACATCACTGGGAAAAAGTTGAAACTAACGCGAGTACGTCAGTTAGCCCATCACCACGCCCTGAGCAGAACTGCTTATAACCATATCATCCCTGACAAACATATGCTGTCTGCCCTTAACACTGTCTAACGGAGTTGACTTCATTTTCTATTTAGGCGGACTACAACAGTTTTTCATTTTTACTGCCATTAGGGTAGTCGAATGCTAATACTCAAGTTGTATCTTGCAGTTTGAGCTCATTACTTCTCACCATAGCTGGGACATGAAGGGCAGAGTGATTGCTCCCTTTCACATCCTAGCAATCTTTTACATAGTTGAAGACTAATAACCTATTTTCCATAGTCGTTTTTTGGGGACTCAGCTTGTTCAGACTTTTTTCACTCTCTGATGCAAAAAAATCCTCCCTCTCCCTCTCCCTCTCCCTCTCCCTCTCCCTCTCCCTTCCAGTTTCCACATCATTTCCTGAGTGGAAATTCAAAGCTGACCAAAGCACTCTGGTGCATGATTGTAAATTCCCAGTAGCAGAGAGCACCTGGGGTTGGGATCACATCTGTATTCTCCCTTAAATCCCAATTTTTCTCCCTTTTCCAAGTGATGCTAAAGACTGAATCCCAGCTGGTCTCACAATGCTCAAACATGGTCAGGATTGACAGTTCTGTACCCAGGGATCCTTGTCCTGGCTAGTCACAGGATAGTAGGGACTGGAAGGGACCTCTAGAGATCTTCTAGTCAACCTCCCTGCTAAGGCAGCTTCATCTTGAGCAGGTTGCACAGGATAGCATCCAGGTGGTTTTTGAATATCTCACTTCTCTGGGCAGCCTGTTCAAGTGCTCTGTCGCTCTCAAATAAAGAAGTTTTTCCTCATTTTGAGATGGAATTTCCTGTGTTCCAGTTTGTGCCTGCTGCCCCTTGTCCTACTGCTGGGTGCCACTGAAAAGAGTCTGGCCCATCCTCTTGACACCTGCCCTTTAGATATTTATAAGCATTGATAAGATACCCTACACATTTTCTCTTTGCCAGGCTTAACAGTCCCAGGTCTCTCAGCCTTTCCTCCTAAGAGAAAGGTTCCAAAGAGGGCTATGTTCCCACCCAGTCAGTGTTCATTTCATAGTGAGGGTTTACAATGTATGGCGTGGGAAGAACTGCCAGGTTACACAGGCAGAAGCACCTGGCTCAGCAGCTCTCCACTCACCAGGCCTTTGTGTGCCTGTCAACAATGATAGCATCTCTACCTCATGTAGGATTGTCACCTCATCAACCTATGTCTTAAGTAACCCACCTATGCTATTGCTATTAATTAGCATTTAATCACTAAGTTAGGCAACCTTCACCTATCAAGAACACGCACCTTTGTGCTCCCTCAAATCTGTTCAGAGATCTAACGGGCCGATAATCACAGCACGAGATGCGAGAAATCTCCAATAAAACCTTTTTTTTCTTTTTTTTTCCTCTCTCATTTCCTCACGTAAGCCCCGAACTGCTGAGACAGGCAGCTACTCTGGCGGGCCGCACAGCCGCTGAGAGCTAACCGGCCGCGGATTCGAAGCTCTGACGGCAGGGGCGTCCCCGGCCGCCGTCCTGCGGGAGGGAAAGCCGAGCGGGGCTGGGTGGCAGCACCGGGCGAGCCGCGCCTCAGCCCCCGGGGCACCAGCCGCCTCTCTCCTCAGGGGGCCGACCGCCACCGCCTCACGGGGCCGCGCGCCCAACCGCCGCCTCGGGGTGGGGGGGGGTGGGGGTGGGGCGGGACGGGGCGGGAGGCGCGCGGGCGGCGGTGCATGCCGGGAGGGCCCATATTGAGGGGAGAGGCGGGAGCGCCTTCCGCTCCCCCGACCTCTCACCCGGCGGCGATCGGCGGCACAACACGGAAGTGCGATGGCGGCGGCAGCGGAGGAAGCAGCGGGAAGCGGTGGTGGCGGGTCGCCGTCCTCCGCCCGGCGGCGGCTGCGCATCATCTCCGGGCACCTGCGGGGCTCGACGCGGGCGCCGGAGCGGGAAGCGCTCTCCGCGAGTCCCTGCAAGGCGCAGGGGGGCTCCGGCGGGCCGGCCTCCGGCTCTATCCCGAAGAAGCGGTGGGTGCGGGCAGGGGTCCACGCGGGGCAGTGGGCCTCGGGCTGCGCCGCGGGGGGAGACCCTGTCGTGCCGTATCGTGCTGGGCGGGCTCCCGGAGCGGCCGGCTGTCGGTGCGGGTCGGCGCTAGGGCAGGTTGCGCTGCGGCGAGGGGTCCCTCTCCCGCCCGAGGACGGGTGTGGGCTGACGGGGCCCGGGGGAGGAGGTGCGGGGTTGGTGAGGCTGGGGAATGTGAGGAAGACAGCGCCGGGGAGGAGGAGGAGGAGAAGCAGCAGGCGAAGCTCAGCCGCGGGTGAAGTGTTGAAGTGATTCGCCGCTCCAGGGACTGGATGAAATGTAAGGAAGGAGGTTTGCAGCCTCCTCCTGTCTGAAGTGAGCCGGGTAATGTTAGAGGGGAAGGTCGGTCATGGGGACTTTAATAACTGGAGAAAAAGTTCAGTGTTTGTAAAATACTTCGTGGCTGCTGTAATGAGGAAGCACAGCACGTGTGAGCAGCAAGGTTTGTGTATGGGCTTTCAGTCTTCCTCACAGACACGTGAAACCTTCACCTTGTGTGAATGCTGCCAAAAATGTACACATACGTTATGCTCTAACTCAAGTTTCTTAGACATGAATAGTTTTAAGCATGTTAACTGTCTTTTCTGTTCCTTACCATATTTAGTAGTAAGGAATCTCAAGTCATCTGAGACCCAAGGAATACAAATAGTCAAATTGTCTAGTTCAAAATTGTTTCACTGTCTCTTTGATTTATTTTTCTAGTAGATTCTTTTGAACACTACAATTATAATACCACAATAGTTTCATGTAACTTATCATCATGAGGCCCACCTTTCTGCTGGGGCAGATTTGTGTTTGTTTTGTGATTTCCCCTTTTGTAGGGTGTGTATTTTCTATATGTATGTTGTCATGCTATCCTGTAAGAACACTTTAGGGTTTAGGTTATAGACAACCTACTGTTCTCCATCGAGCTGTGTTCTGGGACTGGTATGTTAGTGCATGGAGGCTTTAAAGAGGCAGGTAGAACAACTCTCTTACCTACTACTTGCTCTCCTTTTGAGCCTGTGGTTTCTTCTCGCCTTCTTTCAAGAAGAGAACAAGGGACAGTCTGAATTATTCTAGCAGCCCTTTTGTGGCTCTAGGCCACAAGCAGAGCTTGCCTGCTTTGGGAGGACTGGGTTGTCGTGGACACATAGTCAGATGTTAACAACTTTGAAAGCCTTTAGGCCTCACTGAGGAGGAATTGATGCTCTTGTAGGAGGTGTGTCAAACAGTGCTGCTTGCTGGAGAAATGGGTCATTCCAAAATTGTTGCCTTCCATAGTAAGTTTTTCTTTGATTTGAATTCAGAAGGAAATCACTGTTTCTGAAAAAAATATTAGTTATCTAGTTTTCAGGGATTTATTTTAAATGGATTATTGTGTAACTTCTACAGCTAGTTATTGTGTTCTTGAAGAGCAGGAGAAACAGGCTTTTCTGAAGATGTACGTGACCTGAAGGAGAACTTCTTTCTTCATGGAAACATGGGCATAGTGAACTTAACACCTGTACTTCTACAAGTTATTTGCATTGCACTCCTGTATTAGGGTTTGCTATAGGATCATAATGGGTTGCTATTTTTACTCTAAATACTTTGTTCTCAATTAAGAATAAAAATTATGTTGCCTCAAGGTGCTTATCAAAATGATACAACAGCAGGATACTTTGCTGTGGGAGTGTAAGGGAGCTGTTTGAAAGCTTGGCCTGCACCATAGGCACAACTGTCTGTGTACCTAGAGCCAGGTCTTTTCATATGTATAAAACGAAAAGAACCTTGGAAAGAGCTGTATCTCTGTTTTAAGGTTCTCGCTAAACATCTGAGATGTGATTGAAACAAGTTTGAGAGATTGCATGTGAAAATTATGATACTTAAATATAGCTTGGATGTAAGGGTCTAAGTAGAGTTTGTGTTTGAGGATAATACTCAGGTTTTGAAGTGAGCAATGGGTAAGAAAGACCAAGTTTTGTTGTCTGTACCAATTTGGAGGTGGCAAGTGATGACCATCTGAGTCCTGTTCTAGTGACTTCCAGCTAATCTGGAGCTGCTTGACCTATTCATGAGACCTAGAAGGTTGATTGAAAAATCTGGTAAAAATAACTGACCTATAGATGGGTACAGTGATGCTGCATGGTTTTTATCAGCAATATTAGGATAATCCAAACTCAGATGTTTATTTTCTTGAAGTCTTATGATGATGATTCAGCTTTTCTGCCTCTTCAACTATTTCTGTAATTTTTCATAGCAAAGCTGCAGCCAAAAGTACCTTAAGCACAACTTTCATTCATCATGTCTGTTGCATCTTTCATGTAGTGTTTGAAATGGTGTTAAAGCTACAGACACTATCGTACCAGATCTAGGTGCAGTCTCATCATGTTGCATTTCTTCTGCAAAGTAGAAAACTTCTGTGACAAGAAAACCCCTTTGTACTGCTTCAGATGTATGTCTCTGATCACAGAATTTTTTTTTCCAATAGTCACCAGTCACCTGCAGAAACGTGGCTTTCCTGTTGATTGTTTAAAGACCAAACTGCTTATCCAGGTATTTCATCACCAGTGAGGGGAAGAAGGAGAGTGTGTGAGACTGAGACTGTGTGGGTGCTCATTTAACTGTCCCTGTTTACAAATAAAAATATCTCTGAAGGCTGAAGAATGTGTTTGCAAGTGGGTTTGCTAAAGATTGCAATATGCTTCCTACTTCTTAAAATTATGGTTATAGAGATGGAAAAACTGCTTGAAAAAAGACAAGCAGTGTATTCTTAGAGGAGTGTTCTCTTGAGGGAAATCTTAGGTACTGTAAGAGTGGACAGATGTTATTTCTTGGTGGTTTTCCTGGCTTGAATTTCATATTTTAATTCAGTGTTGCAGTGGAAGGTTGGGATTGTAGTTATACAATGTGTGTTGAAGCCTTAACAGCATGGCTGGCATACTGGAAAACTTTCAAAAAAAGTTGAGTTAGAGAAGACTCTTCTTTGAAATTACTTTTTCTGAACTTTCATGTTATACAGTTGACTTTTGTTGGCTGATTATTAGTAAGCTCACTTTGCTGTCAAGTCTTGAGTTAAAAATTTACATACAGTTCTTTTGAAGATTAAGTACCTGAAGTGTTCAACTTGTACAGCTTTGAAAACAGTAAGGTGCTACGACTCCCTAGAACACGGTTGTACTGGAGTAACTGTTACGTATGCTAGAAAGTAAGAGAGCCTCAGAGGCTGAGCATGCACTGATCTTAATCTAGCCATAATAGCTTGTATTATAACTTATTCAAATCAAACTTTAAACAGTTTGGCTCTAGTTGAAAGGGAGTATTGATTGAGTGTAAATGTTGACTCGGTAGCCCACAGGCTTAAAATTTTTCTGTCCTGGAGCAAGAGAAAGCAGGGCAGGATTTCCTGATTTTCCTCTCTCCTTGTGGAGAAGCTTCTTTCCAGTGGGATGAAGAGAAGCTTATAGAACTCTTAATTATTATGGGCATACTGTTACAGAGGGTAAATTGAGGATGTAGCCAGCTGCTTGCTCTGTGAATTTGTATCAAATTCACACCCAGGTTAACGTGTTAACATCACCATACCTTTTTTTATACTCTTGTAATTCTTGCTGTAGCTACAAGTAATGATTATGACCATATTGAGCAGCAACAGGTATGAACTTCTAAAGAGTTGATACTACTTGAATTTAACATGTAACATCAAAAAGGCTTCATATCTTACTACCAGTACTCAGGCCAGACTTTATTACACTTAACTCTTTAGACAACACTGTTTAAGTTACATTTGACGCTGAACTGAATCTTCACAATGACATGTGAGCTTAAGGTCGTGGAAACTTAGGGTAAAGAAGGAAAGGACTAGTGCCCGTACAGAACCTAAAAATCAGAAGAGCAAGTGTCTGTTGCATTGAGGGAGGTTTAGCAGTTCACAGGAGACTCTGTGATTGCATCAAGGCATTGATGCAATCAATTGCTGGTCAGGGTTAATGCTTGAAGTAGAGGAATGAATAAAGTAAGACGATTCTCTTATGGAAAAATTAGCCTGATTTAAAAAAAAAAAAGTCATAATCTGAAGGCAAATATGACTTCATTTGCAACAGCAATTCCTGTCTGTCATCTGGCTCCAAGTAGTTGAATGTCAGGCAGATGACATGTCAAGAAATCTGCAAGAATGTAATTAATATATGTTGTTAGATCATTTGGTACAAAGTAAGCAAGCTGGCTATATTCATTGGTTAACTTTTTTAAAGAAAAAACCCTAGATTAAAGATAGAAGTGTAAAGTATGTTTAATATATACAGTACAACATATATTATTATATGAATGAATTTTGTAGACCAACTTGATATCTACTGAGATCTGAACTGTTATGTACACGAGTGTACATGAAAATGAGTGTGTGTGTACAGCTATTTATTTAAACTTGATTTATTTATTTAAACTGAATAGAGTGATCTGTTAATTCAGTAGACTAATTACTTGTACTTTCTAGAAGCTAATTTGAGCTGAAGTAAGGACATCTGTAGTGTAACATGTATCAGACAACGAGACTTTACTGAAATGTTGCTGTACCTTTTGGTAGAGAACAAATAATATGAAGTATTAAAAAAAATCAATTGCATGCTGAATGTGATGGACAAGTGTATCTACAAGACTATAGTGTTATAACCAAAACTAGGCTGTTGTGTACAGGTCTTCAGGGTTGATGGTATTGGCCAAAAAGTGTTCTTCAGCAGTTACTTGATGTATTTGCTACAGAGCACGCTAAAAATTCTCCATGCAACAGGTTAAACAGTGTTGTCCAGGAATTGATCTTATTTTCCTTGAGCAAATAAATGGCAGATAATTGATTGTTCCATTAACTTATTTTTTTTAAGATGGCAAAGGAGGCTTTTAAAAATACTTGTCAAAGGACTGATCTCTAGTGTTTAACTTAAAGTGCTTGTTTGTTTACTGCCTGGAAGTGGGCATATGCATGCCTTTTTTTGTAGAAGAGCAGTCTCTGCAAAGATAAAAATGAAACTGGTGTCAACTGAAGTAGTATGTGGAATAGAGGTAGCCTCTAGTAAGGTATTCCGTTGAGTGAGAATCATCATTTGGCTAAATGTATACAGAGAAGCACAAGTATGATGTCTTGGCTTTCTTGAATCTTTAATTTGCCCTAATTAACTTGAGCTTTCTATGAAAGAACGCTAGAGAAACACCAATTTCCTTATTCCTTGGGGCTTTGTTTATTATAATGTGTTGAAATGAAGAGTAATGAAGTAGAAGAGGCTAAGAACATGCGTAAGCAGAGTTAACACTTGTTTTATCAGAACAGTTCTTTAAAAAGAAAAAGGCAGCATGCTACTTTGGCATACTCAAACCCTTAAAGCCTTATTTTATGCCTAAGATATTGTCTGTATTAACTGTTTACCATAGAAGTAAACTGTAAATATGAATCCAAATTTGTGTTGCCATATCAGATACCAAGCAAACAGAATAGCAACTGAATTGGGTATATGTCCACCTGCAGGGGTTTTAGCAGCTGAACGTGTGGGCTACAGAACTTGAATGTGTCTAAGGTTATAAAACAGATGTTATTTGACTTCAGACTTGAGAGCGATTACATTTGGGCTGCTTCAGGGAAGATCCCGCAAGAGGAAAGAAGTGTAAGAATGATAAACGCAGCAGATACTCCCTGCCTGCAGCATGATGTTATCCAGAAAATGATGCTTTTGCAAAGTAGTTCCTGAAGGGATTCCTTGGGCCACACTCTATTTCTGATTTCCAAGCACCTGATGCTAATTTAGTACTGGCTTCAAAAGAGACTCTGGAGTGGCTTGCTTGGCTGAGAAGTGTGTCCATATAACCCAAACAGAGAGACTGCTCCAGAGGAGAGGGAGAGTGACATTTCAGTGTCATCTGTGGAAAGAGTTCTGAATTTCCATCTGAGGTAGGCTTTGAGGAGTTACTGTTTGGATAATGTCATCTTATTGTAGCTCCTTAGCACCATAATACTGCCTCGGTCTGCATCCACATGTTGAGTTTTGCAGGAACTCTACATCCTTACATCCTGCAAGTATTTTTTTTTTTTTTGTATTGTTACATTGGGCAAATACTGTGCATTAGCCCATGTTGTAGCCCTTAAAACTGCCACTTTAAACTCATTTCCAAGAATGTGCTGGTTCTTGGATCATGGAACAGGAGTGTCTGTGAGTATTTTATGTATCCATTGTTCTAATGCTGAGCATCAGCTGGTGATTGAATTGAAAATGCTGGTGGTTATTGTGAGGAAATTGATGTGAGCATCTTGGCTTCGCTCCATCTGAGTCGCATTGATTCAGCTTGGTTGAACTGCACTTTCATCCTGCTTCTCTGAAGAAAATACAGGAAACTCACTTTGAGTAAATTAGCTTGTTCGTCAAAGTTTTGTGTATAATGTATGTAATGTTTATATAATGTGCCAGATCTTCAGATGATTTTGGAGAAGGTTGAAGTTCTGTTGATACTTATGTGCTTAAATGGTATGTCTGTGTAATGATGTAGTTCCATTCCATTCTTTGCTAAGTCACATGATGTTAACATTTGGAGTCCATTCATTACTTGGTTCTGAACATAATCTTATGACTTTATCATAAGTGAAAAAAGCTTTGTGTTTACTTCTGGTGTTATAATACCAATATGCTTTAGACCTTGGAAATTAAAAGGCTTTGTAACTACTGGTGAGACACTTCTTTTGCCATGTAAAACTCTTCTTGACTGGCAGTTGTATATATTATGTATGCAGATCTCTGATATGTACTTGTGATGTGAATCTGAAACTACTGAAAAATTGTATCTGTGGTGTAATTTGAACTTCAAATGCTGAGTATAGATGGCTGTGGAAGACCCTGTGCTTATTCTTCAGTTTCCTAGGAAAAGACAAGAACTTTCAGCCAGTCACGGTGCCTTTCTCTAAAACACAAGATTTGGGAAGTGCTGACAAATATAGCCGTGTTGAAATTGTGTAAGTCTGGAGGCCTCCACCTGCCCAGCTGAGTGGCTGGATGCCTTGGGAGGACTGGTTCAGCTGGTGGGGTGGGGGGGCCAGCCTCTGTTATGAACTTCTGCCTCATTTGTAGGCACCTTCATGGTTGGTTGTGGGCTTAATGTAGTTCCTTGTGCTGTGACCTGAATAGCATCTTATCCTGTGTTTCCTTGAGTATTCCATTGCCAGTTTTCCACATAAATGCAGAAAACGCTTGACTTGCTGAGCAAATGTTTTGCTGTAAAATCCTTTTTGCATTTAGTCAAGCCTAGTATTTCAGTGCTGGGCATTGTAATGAAAGTGAAATATTTAAATTCACTTAACCTAGTCACACTGCTTTTCATATCCTGTTGTCACTGTTTCCATGGCAATTTTTCTTCCAGTTTTTTCCCTTCAGGCAATATAATTTTGCATGTGTGTATATTTAAATATATATTTAAGAAGTTAAGCAAGCTTTGCTTTATAGTAATTCATACATATCATAAGTGAATTTCTGGCTTTTAAGTTAGAAGGCAAGAAAGAACTGGTTGTTTCCTACTATTTCTGGTTAAAATATTCGATATTTCTGTCAAAGATTAAAGTATTTAGTGAGCTTGGTATTTTGTTGAAGCCAATGTACTGACTAGGAAATGTGTTATCTTTAAATGAGGCAGTTTGGGTATGATACAGAGCTGAGTAACATTGAGTTTAAAGCATGAATAATAGCAAATGTTCATGAGTCTCTTTGCTATATATATTCTTGGTAAGGGGCCTGGGAAGGAAAATGGAAAGGTGTGTAAATTATGTCTTACTACACAATAGAACATGCTTAGCCTGAACATGTCACTTGACTAAACCAAACTGAGGCTAGTAAACGTGCTTGCATGTCTTCTGAGTAGTATGTCAACTAATACGTAACACCCTTCCAAAAAGCTTTTCTTTGGTCTTTGAATTATATCAGTATGTCATTGCCATTGCCTCGGTAGTCAAGGAGGCTTGCAGGTTTCCTCTGGATGTATCCTGCTTTCCTCTGTGCTGAAGGTAGCTCTCTTGAGTCTTGAGGTTCACCACCTCTTGTTTGTGAAGAGCATACCTTTCAAATAGTATGTGAGAAGATCTAAACAGCTTAGTCTTCACTGCAGGCCATGTCAATTACAAATTAGAGCTGACTAATCAGTCTTTCTTTTAAATTCCAGTCCTTTAGGCTTCTTTTTTAGGGAGCCACATGCAGTATTTCCTCTAATTTTTCTTAGTGTGTAGGCACGAGGTGATAGGAACTACGATAAATAAATCAAACAGCAGTTCTTAATTGACAGAACTCTGGCATGATGGAACAAAAGAGGATACATGTAAGGTAACTTCTGACAAAAAGAGTCCTTCCTGTCTGCAAACAGAAACCTTGCTTAGTATAGTTTTGAATATAAAAGTTAAACTTTTTGTTGTTTTGTTTTTCTGTCACAGGATATAATATTGCCCATTACGTGGGGTTGGGAGGGAATCTCCTGGCTTTGTATTTGGTATGAGGTAGCTGAGATGCTTTAGAATCAGCTGTTCTTCTACAAGCATGCAAACTGTTCTTCTACAAACATGAATTTAATTATTCTTGTCACACCAAAACCAGGAGCTATGTTGTCTGTCAAAGTAAACCTTTGTGTATTCAGGAGTAGTTCAACCTGAAAATAGACTCTTAAGAGTTAAAACTCTTAACCTCTGTTCTGTATTTTAAAGCTTGCTAAAAGCATCAGGTAGTTTAACACCAACCTAGGAAAGCAACATTTAGAAAAGGCAAACAAGTGGGAATGCAGAAAGGCCTTATACCTAGGTCTTTGTTCAGAGCCTTAATTAATAGTGCCTCCCCTGGATTTTGTGGGAAGTCTTCATCTGTACCAACATCAGGACTAATGATAGTTTCAAAGCTGTGCTTTATTAGTGTTAACAGTTCCTTTCCAGCCTGGTCTTTTGTGTCTGGGTCTGTTTGATTATTTCCAACTTTGCAGCTAATTTCTCTAGTCTTTTTCATGCATCAAGCTTGGCATATTTATTTGGAGACTGCCTAGCAAGAGAACTTACCTCCCTAAATTCGGGGGGAAGCTGCTGGAGCCTTCCTCTAATTTTGCATATTAATATCAGGTCTGTTTTAACTCCACAGGATTCAATAAATTGCAGAGATCAATTGTATAGAAATACTACATTTAGTCAGCAGAGGGAGAAATCTTGCCTTGAGCAGGACTGCATTGGTGGGGATTTGAGGGGAACAGCTTGTTTAAAAAAAAAGTCACTTTAGTTAACCAATTTTGTGTCAGCTGAGAACAGTTCAGCTGTTTATAAATGGTTTTGTGGAATATATTATAAATATATACCATATTTATTAATATATATGTATAGAATATAGGAATACATGTAAAAATAGACAAGACTGCATACCATGCATTAAGAACACTTTTTCATAATCTGTCATGTCAGTGCAATAGCACAAGACATTCCTGTGCTCATGTGAACATAGTGGATCCTTGCCTTTTTCTGAGTGAACACAGTATCTGTAAAGATGGAGTCTATTGAGAGAGACAGCAGCCAAACGGAGGGGCTACTGTGTCTGGGCAACTGTCTGCTCAAACAGGTTCATTTTGGCTGGAATTTTAGAATCGGGTTCCTCAGTTCCTCAGAATATCAACATAGAGTGGCTCTTTCACAAAATTGTATCGATTACTGAGTACTGAAACTGCTCTGTAAAGTTTACATAGTGCTAAATTTGTCAAAGGCTTGTTGAAATACCTGATTCAAACAACTGTAATGAAATACATGTCCATGTTCGGTTTTTTTGTCATTTGATTAATTAAAACCTTGTGTACAGACAGATGAAGAAAGTGAATTTTGATTAAGCCAAGTCTATTTAATTACAACACTGACAGTATGACTGTATGTTAATGTTACCTTTATAATGAAGGCTTTTGGTAATCAATCATCACCTGGTTATCTTCCATACAGTGCTGGAGTTATAAGTGGCTCGAGGCAGTGCTTTCTCTGAATCATGAGGTCTTTTTGAAATGGTCACCACTGATCATCATCTTACTCTTAAATTATACAGCCAAAAAGTAAGATAGATATATATATATATATATAAAAAATTGGGTGAGGTAAGTCATCTGTTTCCAGACTGAAGATTTTTTTTAGTTAAAATCCACTTTTTAGGTTACTACTTTATTTCTAATGTAAATAAATGGCAAACTTTTTAAGCAAAATTAGATTGATGTGTAATTACTCTATGTGTATCTGAGTCTTAGATTTACGGTGATATACTTCTGATGACTTTATCATACTTAAGAGATCCTCTGTTTTGATATGGTTGTGTTTTAAGGTATTTAAATTTTGTGGTTGCATTTTGGCAGTTGTGGGTTTATTTTTTCTTTATATTTCTATTCTTATGGTGGCATGCTCTGAGGTCATATTCAGAGCATGAAGTCATATTCAGTGTTATTCCTGCAGTTCTTGGGTTGTCTTTTTCTTTTTTCTTTTCAAACTGTATTTTCAGTCCAAATGTGTCTCTGAGAGTTGCCTCATCAAGTGAATGTTATGAAGAATGAAGTGGGCTGACAGTAATGATGTCAAAGAACTAAAATTTAGCACTATTTTACTCTGTCAAGAGAATAATTTTCTATGTCTTTCTCATTCTGAAAATATTTAATTACCTATTTGTGTGTGTCAGTATTTATGTATAGATTTAAAAAGAAACATTTTTCAAATGTTCATCTTACCAATTTGAGAATATCACCATCTAAGGTGCATTGACTTAAGCTGGTCACTTTTAAAAAGCATCTTGGCTTCCAAGACTTAGCATGCAATCTGAAGGAGTAATGGTTGTGGCTGCAGAATGACCTTTTGCTCTATTAAGCTATGTACTTTTGATATATACTTGATTACTTGAATTGGTATCTGATAAGACTTTTTTTCCAAAGTCGTAGAACTGCAAAACACCTTGGATTCACAGTATACTGACATTCTCCCTTAAATGTTCTTTTCACTCTTTAAGGCAAGAACTCCTGAAGTGGAATGGATGGGGATATAATGACTCCAAATTCATCTTCAATAAGAAAGGTCAAGCAGAATTCACAGGAAAAAGGTAAATTGAAAACTTACAGAACTGAAGTATCTTGTTTAAAGATTTTTTTGAAATGAGTTAGAGACAATGAGTTAAATGAGACAAATGTGAGTCTTCTCTGTGACTCAATATAGTATCTACATTAAACTTCCCTTGGAGAATGGAATCAGACTGAGAAGCTGCACTGTGTTCTAAAGCTTTAGATAACATACAGCAGGTCAGAGCAGTTCTGTCAGTTCTGAGAATCTGAGTATCAACAAGTTGCTTTATTAAATTTCCAATTTGTTTTTTTTTTTTTAATTATTGTGCATAGAGCTACTATATCCTCTGAGCTTAAAAATAAAAACTGCTCTTCAGTTATATGTTCTGTTGTGGTAATGCTTCTGATGTATCATTTACTAGCCCTTTGTACAACAAACTTGGTTTTCTGAGGTCTTTTTTTAAAGAAAAGACATTAAAATTATATCTACTTTAGGATCTCTTCACTTTCTTCCGAAAGGATTTAAGCCTGTCACTTGATGTCTTACTGTTTGGGTTTTTTGCCTCAGCAGAAAGTAGTCTTGTAGTCTTTTCCCTAATTTAAAAAATATACTTTCTGTAAGAGCAAAGGGAAAGAATTGGTAAGAGAAATAAGTCTGAAATAAGTACTGTCCTTCAGAAAAATTCCTTTCTGGTCTTTGAGCTATTTTGAGTCAAAGCTGCAAAAATCTAACTCGTATGTTGAGCCCTTTAATCCTTAATTTCTTGATTATTTTTCAGGCTCAGGTTAAAATGCGAGGCCTTGTCTTAGGCACTTAAGTTCACTGTATAATTTTTTGGGAGACCTTGGTGGTCTCTCTCCTCTTGCCAGGATTCTCACTTTTGTCATTCTGTCATTCTTTTATTGGTTTATCTGGGGTAGGTTATGCTGCTCAAAAAAGTTATGCAGTGTGCTTTGAAGGGAAAAAAAGAAGAGCTGGACTTGGATATATATTTATTTTTTTTCAGGAGGAAGCTTCAAGGCTGCTGTTTGACTACTGAGTACCAGTCACTGTTCTAGAATGGGGGGGGGAGAATGGTGATTTTTCCCAAAGTAATTCTGTAACTGGTAGCTATTATTTGAAATGTCCTGCCGGGCCACAGCAGTGTATTTTCTATGGAGTAGTTTGTCACAGTGAGAAAAGGAGAGTGTTTGAAGCGAAAACAGAAGAATAGGCATCTGCGAAGATGTTGTAGACCCCTTGTCCTTTTAGTCTCAACTTACAGATCTGTTGTCCATAAATCTGTCTAATAGATTTCAAATTTGCTGGTACTGTCTGCCTCTACAGCATCCTGTGGCAGCAAGTTCCAGGTTGCTTTGTGTAAAGTACTTGTGTTTTAAACCAGGTAATCCTTTCTGTGTTGTAGGATTAGGTGAATTGTAGGTCTTTAGCTGTCTACTGCTTTGTTGATTGTATAAGGCTCAATCATATCCTCTCTTCCACTTTCTCTCCATGCTGGGGAGTCCTGGGTCTTTTTAGTCTCTGTTTATAAGGCCCCTTGGTCTTTACAGTTGCTGTTTTCTGAACCTTCTCTAGCACTATTACATTTTTTTTTTTTTTTTGAGATACAGGGACAAATATTGCATGCATCACTCAAGGTGTAGATACCAGAGTTTTACAGAGCAGCAAAAAGAGATGAACTGTCTTTTTTTTTTTTTCTTATACCTGCCCAACTGATGCATAACACCGTTGGCTGCTGTTGTAAGTTGTCAGTGAAGATGCCATGATTTTTCCTGTACTGACTACCAATCTGATTCTGCCAAATATGCAAGTAATGTAGGATTTTTTTTCTCTTGTAAATATCTTCCATCTTATCTTCCATCTTCATTTGTCTGCTCAGGTTTTTCAAGATTCTGAGTTCCTTCTTATGAGTATGATATCTGTCTACTCAAAAGAACTTAATATTATTCACCTGCTTGGAGAGTCCATTGAATCCAGGTCACTGATGACATTATGTATATGCATTCTATAAAACTGCTCCCAGTACCAGTATGCAAACGCTCCTGGGTCTGTCTTAGACAATGACTATTAAACTCTGTCCTCTCCTTCTTATCTTAACCTTATCTTATCCTTCAGCCTGTAGAAGAACCTTTCCTTCAGTATTGTAGCAATATATTTTCTTAGATAATTTTTGGGGTGAACACCTAAGGAAGTATAAAGGAGTGTGGAATGTAATGTTCATTTATTCACTTTCAGTTTTCACATCCTGATAGAACTCCAAGGGTTAAGGAAACAGGATAGGATTTCCCTTTATGAAAGCCATGTTGACTTTCCCAATATACCTTGCATTTTCGTGTGTCAAATGATTATTTTTTTTATGACAGACTTTACCATCTCACCAGGGATAGATGATGCTTCCTAGTCTGAGCAACTAAACCTGTTTCTTGGGAAGGGGAGGTGTGGGGAAGAGATCTTGGATGCTTCTTGCACCATGAACACACAAAGCTCGTTTCTTGAGCAGTCATGCATTGCATTCTGTGCAGTAAACTCACTGACTCTCTCTATGCTGTGTCTTTTGTCTGTGCCTTGACTTAAAAGTTGTTGGTTTTCAGATAGCTGTAGTAATAGGTTGGTAATAGCAAAAAGTATGTTTGGAGAAGAAACCACACCAAGCTAACTTGAGTGTCTCTGTACCTTTGATGTAACCCCTTATGTAAATCCATTAAAACTCTCATTACTTATTGTGCTTTTCTTTGCATAAAATTCACTTAACTGTTTCGAATGGCTATGATGATGCAATACCAGCTGTCACAGAAAACTGACTGAATGCTATCTTCCAAGCTGAAGAGTCTAGCTTGAGTTGAGATATGGTTGTAGTCTTTTATCTCTAGGAATAGCGTAGGGGTGTTTTTGCAGTAGGGGAATAGGGAGGTAGTTGACATTAGGAAACAAAAAGAATTGATCTTTCTGTGTAATAGGGGACTTAGTTGTAGACTTAGTTGCAACAGCTGTGAAGGACAGGGCCATAACTGGATTAATGGTGATTGAATAATCTTAGAAGGAAGACCTATGAGGCATAATACAGTGACACAGGTATTTAAACTTTAGTAAGAATTTTCAGCTGCTGAAAGCTCTTGATACCAAAGAAAGGTCCCTTTTCTCCTCTCAGAGAATGCTTGTGCATACATAAACGTGCATGAGGTGTCTCTATCTATACAATTAATAGCAGTATCTTCTACGTGTTAAGTGTGTCCTCAACCTTATTTGTTTTCACACTTGGTAGACATGTTCACAGAAAGCTCCTGTGTCCCTTGTCTGTAAGTCTTCACCTGTCACATGGTTAAGCTCTTGCCAAAGAGTTTGTGATAGAAATAAATTTACATTGCTTGATGGATTCTGTTGATAAGGGGAAAAAAATCTAGCGCTTTCTTCAAAACACATAAGGTGTACTGAGCTGGGTTTGCATCTGCGACTGCTGTTTACATTGCAGTGTGTCCATACACACATGGCCTCTTCCTGTAATTGTCATATAAAATGTGACACTGCGTTTTGTACTGCTGAAAAGGGAGGAACCTTTCTTAAAAGTAAAGATGGAGGGGTGGGATATCTGAAAAGTCTTATGCCATAGTTCCTAAAGATCATGAAGGAAAAGAATACCTAAGGTGTTGACAATTTATTTGATTGTTTGAAGCACAGAACAGTTAAATACAATAAAATATGCAATTGCATGAAAACTAAATATGCAGAAGCTTTGCAGGCTTGCAGGTAAAGAATTTGATTTAAAATTTAACTATTTGTGCATACATAGAATTGAAAGAAGTGTGTCTGACATACAGTCTTTTAATTTAAAATGACCCTATGTAATATTGACTTTTCAGGTACAGATTAGGTGGTATGGTATTACCAACTTTTAAGGAATGGATAGAAAAAACCTTTGGAGCAAGTCTGGAGCACAAAACTACCTCTAGAGTAAGTAAATAGCTGAACCAGTTCCTTTGAACATTAGTCTTGGTGATAATCAAGACCATATTGTTAAAGACTGTGTCCTGAAGCCGTTGTCCTGAAGGTCACATTGTACATGATTTAAATAGCGTATTAATGCCTCAGAGTTTTGAAAAAGTGTTTTATATGAGGAGTTTAGTGTCTTAGCATGACTTGTGGTTCCAGGTTAGCTTGTACATCTATTGGAACAAAAGTCTCTAACATAGGGAAGTTTTTTTGTGCCTGTTTGTTAAGTTGCTCTTCAAGATTGTAGAAACTGTTTGCCTAGAGGGAAGTGTTTACGCAACTTCAGTGTTGTTCATGATCAAAAAGACAGAAGATACAATGAAGTTAAATCGTGATGTGTTTTCAGTGTATTTAATGATATCCAAGTTCTTATTTGACAGTAAGTTTTTTACATGTCTGGGTGCTGAAAACAGGCTACCAGAACTGAACCGAATGTTTTCAGAAAAACAACACATTCAGACAGTTCTTGGTTTTGTGAATCTTCCATGTTTTACTTTTCTAGAAAAGTAACTCATGTCAGTCAGGAGACCTAACTGCCTGCTAAGAATTCCTTTGTGGCTGCAGGTTCCTGACAGATACCTGCTTAAGCAGTGTTGGAAGCAGGCTGTGCTTATCCAGTGACTATAGCAACCCTGCTTTGCGTAACAGTTTTGCCAATTTCTTGAGTGAGTTCAAGATTAATTTTCTCTGAAGTAGATAATCTTATAGAGCCTGAAAACTCAAATGTTTATTCAGTCATCTGTTGATCAAGACATTCTTTCATCTGCTATGACTTGTAGGATCTCTATCTGCCAATATATCTTGAAAAAAAAAAATAATCTTGCTGTGTTTTTCTTGACCAGGATTGGTTTTAACTGGTAGCTGCTTTAAACTGTCAGCTGTGTTAATTTGCTGTGATCCGAGCTCCTGAGAGACATTGTTCCCTCTCTACATGTAGAGGAAATGCAGAACAAAGAGTTGGAGGACAGGAGCAGATTCTTGAGTAGTGTCTTGATTCCACAGCGTGTCTTGCAAAACAGCTCTTCAGGATATCTGCCAGCAATGTTGAATGCTTTCCTGTTACATTGTGCCCCTCTGGTTCTGATATTCTTGTTGCATTCTGAAATGGCCAACTACCTTGACACACAATAGGACTCTGGAGTCTCCAGTACGCATCTGGACTTCTTATAGCTATCCTCAAGTACTATTGCAGGTCCTCCATTTTCATGTCTCTGTCATAGTTCCAAGTTTATATTTCAGTTTGTTATGCTATATTGGTTTGTCACCTTCTACTATAATTGGAGCGTAAAGGAATTCAGGTATAGGAATAGCTGTAGGAGAGGAATCTCTTGGTCCATTTGGCTTTTTTTGTCATCTCTTCCTGCTTCTGTTCTATTAGACTGGGGGGTTCCCTGTGGCATGCATTTTTTCTGTTATAATTAACAGTAAATGTACCTGCTTCTCTGCTCATGGGCTAATGAAGTTGTTTTCCTCTTTCAGATTTGATTTACCACAGAGCAGTTTAGACCTAGTTCATACGGGCTTCCTGTCTAGCCTTTCAGTGTACAAGTCTTAAACTATTTCAGTCCCGTAAGAATAAAGGCATATTTTTATTTATCTTTGTGTAAGATTTATATGGATGAATATTAATTTTTCAACCTTGAAGATAAAAACTAAAAGATTAAAATACTTGTGGAAGAGAGATGAGAATAAAGATACTTAAAAGCATCTACAAGAAATTGTTATAGCTTTAAGTAGTTTGTATTCCTCTTACAGAGAACAAAGAGCTTCATGCATTTGGTATTCTACTTGAAATGATCTGAAATAGTTCTGTCTACGGAAATCCATGAAGAAACCAAAAATTTAAATAGAAAATACAAGCACAGCTAGCAGGGATTTTTTTTTTTTAAGTGATTTAAAGATCTTTACTTGGTACCTACTTGTTTGTTTCTCATGTTTCCCAAGTTTGTCAGAGCTCTGCTCTTTGTGTGCAAACACAACTGTGTGAATGTGCATTAATAGCAGAATAGTAAGAGCTAAGGGCAGCAATCCAAGACCTGACTTCCTCTATGCTTATTGCATCTGGCCTCTAATATTGTGATAGCTCAGTAGCGGTGAACCTCTTGCCTAAGCAACACTTAATCTCAACTTCTGTGTTTGTAGGTGTCAAAGTGAACATGTTGGAGAGATGAACCTTTTTCTCAGATTTCTAACACCTTATTTAAAGAAATATAATATCCTTTAAGCAAGTCAGAACAGCACATATCCTCTTCCAGAAATCAAGTCATTGTTAAAACTATATTTATACTAGGTCATATGTTCCATATCAAAACACTGAAACAAACACTTGACTATCCTTTGAACCTCTGAATATTGTTAGCTATCATTCATGAACATATCTCATGCAGATACTGCTTTTTAAATTATCCATGTAAGTACTCTTTAATTTCTACGCAGCTTTATGTAGTTTCTTGTAGAATCATAGAATGGTTAGAGTTGGAATGGATCTTAAAGATCATCTACTGCCAACCAGTCTGCCATGAGCAGGGTCATCCTCCGCTAGACTAGGTTGTTCAAAGCCCCATCCAGACTGGCTTTGAGCATTGGCTGGACACATAGGCAAGTTCCATCAACCTGGCTCTTCTAACTACCTGAAAACTTTCCTGTTGAAGGTTAAATCTTCGCTCCTTCACTACTTTGAAATTCAACCCATTCAGAATGTACTGCTGCTGTGGTGACATATGGGAGACCATTAACCTCTATTTTCTATGCTGTTAACTTGGTAACTGATGCTATCATCAAAGCTTTTATCTTAAGATGCATGTTCACAAAAACTATCAGCTGTTTTGGAGGTCATGTAGAACAATGATAGGCAGAACTGCATTCCAGGAAAGAAAACTTGAATGGGTGTGTATACCTTTTTGTAGGAGGCTGAAACTTGAGAAGGCAAAATGAAAAGTGAATTCAGTGTTGCTGTTTTCTCTTTGTACTTGTTAGGAACTATAGGCTTGGCTTGTCAAATAAATGTCTTAAGTTTCTTTGACTATGCAGAACACTTAGTACAACATATGTTTTGATTGTAGGGCTGTAAGCAATCTCTTTCTGACATCATTAGACAGGCCATAGTCTTGCTTTGATGGCTTTATAACAAAATTGCAAGAATGTTCTTCTGTTTGAGTTGAAGGTGATGTTGGCTAATTTGCCACCAAGGTATTCATGAGAGATGCCTGAAAGCACTGCATTATGCTTTAAATAATTTTTGTGCAACTCCTAATTTTTAAAAGTGTATTTAAAATAAAAGATGGAGTAGTGAAAAATTTTCAGTTGTCTTGTTCATGAACTTGAGAAACTTTGATAATCAGAAATAAGATTCTTGACCAACCTTTTCTTTGAAAATAAGAGTTGAAGTAAAAAGTTAGGTTTTAGTCATAAGAGAAGCTTTATATCTAATTAAAGAACTTGTTAATTAGAGGCCATCTGTAACAGAAGACATATTCCTTTAGGGATGTTACCCATGAATTTATTGGCTCTATTTTTAAGGAAGAAAAAAAGCATGTTGTATTTTGGAACCTTCAAAGCACTTGAAAGCTTTACACTTAATGTCTGCAAAGATCTTATTTTTTTGGAACTGGATCCTGTGAAGAATCCTTATTCTCTAAGTGGTTTTAAAATGTCAACACATGAACTATATTTTTATGTACCTAAAGTGGACCTCAGAAAAGAGGATTAAATGGCTATGCCTGCACTTTGAGAAGCCATAAGAATACTATATGAGACATCTGTTTTAAGGAACTGGGAGAATAGTTTGTTAGAAAAGCTTAAGCAGGGGTTCTCCCTATGGGCTTAGAGATGCTTGATTCAAGGCCGGTTGGTAAACTGAAATGCCAAATGTAGCTTCTCTAAAAGAAAAGCTTTTTTCCATAAGTATTGTTCAGGACTTCTAGCTGGAGGCTTTCTGCATCACCTCCATGTTAGTGGCTGAATATGGATTTTATAAAGCCTTTCTGATGTGTGAGGTCTGCTTGAAGTATGCTGGTTATATTAGATCAGTCAAACTTAGTCTTGCCTTGCTTTGGAATTCAGATTAGGATGTACATGACAGGGGGAGTGGAAGTGGGTTGGTAGAAACAAAGGAATTTGCAGAGTGATTAGTTGCTTCACTATGTATTTCTTTGTATTGGAGGAAGAAGTTATATTCAAAAAGGAGTTATGACCTTAAATCTCTACCCATTTATCAACAGAAGACTTTCTAGTTCTGCTCAAGCAGCTGCTTTTCTTGGATCTTGGGAAGAATTTAAAAAGATATTTTGTTCAGTATGCACTCATAAGCGAGAGTATTTCTCCAAAATTTCTCAGGAGTAAAAAGGATAAGAATGTACTACTGAAATTAAACTTTCTGTGTGCATCTAGTCAGCTGAGTACCAGGTAGGAAAAGTGGGATTAGCAATTGAAGAGAACTTCTGTAGTTCTGGTCTTAAATAATTGTGTTTGAGTATAAGTTAGTATTAACCTGTCTTACAATTTCTGTTCTGCAGAATTGCTGTAAGAGTGAACTTACCCTTAATGGACTTATTTTCTTGTGTTGTAGGCATCTTTAAATATTAATGATGTACCTCCATCCATTGCAAATGAAGAATTTCTTCAGGATCTTAGAGCCACTAAAATCTCATATTCGCAGGATGCAGAAGATAGGGTATTCAGAGCTCATGGTAAGAGAACTTCATTTAAGTAACTGTGCTGCTTTAGATGCTTCCTTGTTTGAACTTGTTAACTTGCTGTTTGTGTTTCAGGTCACTGCCTACATGAGATATTTGTACTCAGGGAAGGAATGTTTAAGCGAATTCCTGATATAGTTGTATGGCCTGGTAAGCTTTAATTGTCTTATTCTCCCTTCTGATCTGGGAGGCCATTGTTTACTAATCTCCTGTCCTTTCTTGTCATGGGGAAGCTGTCTTTTGGTTCACTGCCTTCACTCATCTTTACAGAAACTGAAGGAATTTTCTTATGAATGGTAGTCATGATTATTTAACATCTGGATTGCAAGTTGTGCCTGTGAAATCCTATCACTTCATGGGGAAGTCAAATTTATTATTAAATGTAGCTGAAGTTTCTGTTGACAGCTGAATTCATTACTTCAGTAACCACGGTGTAATTTGAACTTGCATATTTTCCAAGAATGGTGTCTAAACAGCTGTCTAAACCATGTTTTTTAAAAGAGTACATGATGGTAGAAGGGTAGTGAAATCCTTGTATTAAAGAACTTTGTTTTGCGACATGCTGTACTTTAACAAAAAAGAAGTAACACCTGTAACTCCTATCAGAACACTTTACAAAGGGTCATTGACTTGAAGAAAGAGCAGTGTAATCTGAGTACAGGCTAGGCCCAATAACTAACGCTGATGTAGATAATGTATAGCAGAAAATATACTTGGTTCTACCTAGTAGAAGGATACATATACTTAAACTGATATGACTTTATTTGCACACTTTTGTGAATTTTCTACTTGAGATCACTAGGAACTACTCTCCACATGCTGTTCTTCAGTAGCTAACCAAAAAGTCATTTGATCGAAGTACCTGTCAGTTTCTGTTCAGCTGAATGAATCCAACTCTTCCCTTACCTTTTGTAACTCTTTCTGATATTTTGATAGCCACACTGCATTAGGAGCCCCAGTATTTCTGACAGAACTTAGCCTCAGCTCAGTTTTGCTTCCTTTTACTTGGCGGGGGGAAAAAGTCACATATGAGAGGCATAAAAAGAGGCATGATAATGTGCATCTCATTACTCGAGAACAGATACTGACACAACAGAACTGGTGACTATTAATAGCACTTGCCTCAGCTTTATTTTGTGCAATTCCAAAAGTAACTGAAATACAATGATTGACTACCTTTGTTCAAAGCTGCTCTGTATGGAAAGAGCAAAGTTGCCAGTTCATAAGCATATTTATTCAGTCCTGCTCATTTTCTTCATTTTGCACAAACTCATGTATGCATTGTATTGGATCTATTTTTGATCCTTTTCCTTGCCTGTGCACAAGTATTTCTGCTTCCCTCTTTGACCAGATAAAGAATGCATTCTGAAATTTCACCACCAGCTCTACTTTTGAAAGAAGAAAAAAATGTGGTGTTCAGCTCTCAGAAGAGACTTTTCTCACTTAAATTGGATGGCCTATTTTCAATAAAAGCTTTAAACTTGATTTATTCTTCAAGGTACCTAGATTAATTGTTAACTGTTTGGTGGCTCATCTTGCCCTGAGAATTTGCAGGAGATCTCAGTCCATGAGTCGAGCAGGAGACTAAGGTTGTAGTTAGTTCTTCAAATGTAGAATTGTTTCACATCTGAACTTTTCCCTGGGTTTCTGATACTTCTGAAGCTAGCTCTTATTTAGCACCTAACTCTTTGAAATGTTTTCCTTGCTGGTGTCAGAAGAGGAGCTGCTGCTTAATCAGACTGCAATATTTAGTAATAAGCACAATTAACGGTACTAAGCACAAATTATGGGTTTTTTTTTATTTTTAACTCTTTGGACTCTTTTAGTTTGCCATGAAGACGTAGTTAAAATTGTGGAATTAGCCTGCAAACACAATCTCTGCATAATACCATTTGGTGGTAAGTGTTATGAAATCTCAAATCTGTTTAACGTTACTAGTGAAAACTTATTCTACTTGAATTCAATTTAAATATATTATTTGAGTAGTATATTATACCAGTAATTCAATATATTTTTTAATAGTTTTTTAAGTGTGGTCTTAATTTTTTTATGATCTTGCAATATTAAAAGCTGCTATATTCAATTTAGTGGAAGTCATTAAAAGTATGTCAACATCTTGAATATTGAATGTGTTAGAGGAGTGATTATATGAAGCTGAAATCTACCTCAGTGCCTTGGAAGTCTTCTAGGAAATAGAGATTCAAATATCTGTGTTAGGGTATCATGTTTTTGGATGCATTACTTGTGCTCTGTTCCCAGAAACATGTATAAATTAGGGTTTTTCGGTTGTACTGTTGAAGCTCATACATCCAGGGAGGATTGTGGTCAGAGACCTGTACTTCAAAATCATTAGCCATAATTATAATTTCCTCTTAGACATTATTCAGTTAGAAAATTACAGTAGAGACTCCTGTGGCAAGGGGTTTTCGGGAAATGTTCCAGGTACAGAGTACAGGTAAAGGTCTGTATAATCTGTGTATTCTCAAATATTCAGGTCTTTCAAGACTTTCTAAAGGACTTATCTAAATTTCTAAATTTTTTTTTATTATTTTTAATCATGGAAGCTTTTTCCTCAAAGCCTGCTGAAAGAGTGGCGAGCTACCTTGTTTTGACTTAAAGCTCAGGGAGTGTGGGATGTTGTCTTTCATGACCTCGTTCTGTGAGAAGCGCTTTGTTGAGAATTCTTAATTTTGTGGGATAGATCTGTGGTTTACTTGGTACTTTCTTATGCTGTAGGAGTATAGTCCCTGTAGAAAGGATGTTAATTGTTTGAGAACAGAAGCATGTAATTTGAAGACAATACCAAACTAATGAAGGTGGTTTCTCCCTGAAGCACTCTCACCCTTATCAGATTCGTGTGGAGAGCTGTAAGATGGCTACCAGTCACCTTTGGTACCAGTAAATTGATATAGCTGAGAGCAGCAATATTGGCTATCTCTTGTTCACTGACCAAAATACAGAATGATCTTCAGATCATTCAGAAATCTGTTTTCCAAGTCTGTTTATACTAAAGGACAGTTTAGTATAACTCCAGTATAACTGCTGGAGTTCTTACCATAGGAGTGGGTATGTAAAGAAAATGCCACCTTTCCTATCACTGGAAACAAAGGTGATGGGCTTTACTGCTCTTGGAGAGCAGTTTTATTATCCAGAGAGTGTTTTATTAGTCAGCACTGTCTCTGTACTTGCCGTTGGATGTTCTTCTGGTGGCTTGTTGTGGGTCTCTTAAACATCCTTAGCCTCTTGTTTCCTACAGCTTTTGTAGTCTGAGAAGCCAAAGGCTTCTTGGAGGCTGTTCTGTGATGTGCTATGAAGAATAAATTAGAAGACTCCAGAGAATCTTGACATTTGCTTTTATACTTTTTTTTTTTCAGTTACACCCTTTCAGTTTCTTAGTTGCTTTCAGATAAGCATTGCTGAATTAGGTAGACTTCTTAAACCAAATTTATGGGGAGAAGTGTAGTGGCTTCCATAGTGATCTCAAAAGAATGGATAGAAACCATAGCTATCTCTGTTTCTTGGATGGCTTTGTTATTGCTTATCGTTCTTTGTTTTAAAACTCTCCTTTGGACTTAACAGAAGTGGCTGAGATGGTCACAGAATTTCATGGTCTGTTACTGAGTACTGTTAAAGTGTTGCCAACTTTGATGCTGCCTTGATTTTGTGAAATCTGGTTTCGGAGAAGGGGCAGCCTTAAAAGGGTAATCACTAGCCTTAAATAGTTAATAAAGTAAAATCACAGAAGTTAAGTTCAATATCAGGAAGGAGGGAGAGAAGGACAGTATGTGAAGAAAAGCTACTTGAGAATGTTACGATCATAATGTCACTCCCATATTTGCAGGAGGGACGAGTGTCTCTAGTGCTCTTGAATGTCCTGAAGAAGAAAAAAGAACAATTGTTTCACTGGATACATCACAAATGGTATGTGTCTCAATTTTTTTGTGTTTTTGTTTTGTTTTTTGTTTAAAATTACCTTATTGTTACTTTATGGTCATTAGAGAATGACATTTCTTTCTTTGCAAGAATAAAGTAGGAATATAAATGCATACTGTAGATGATTAAATTGGTATTTCTTCAGTTTAAGTGAGATTTTGCTACTGCTAGCCCTGTACTACTTCTTAAGACCTGTATATATTAAGAAAAAAGTCACCATTAAGCTGCCTTATAGCAGCTTTAAGTGACAATCAGAGGAAGCAACTATTCTTCTATATTGGAACTTCGTATGTGAGGTTAAATGAAAGGCTAGGAAGTAGTTATTTGTTATTGCAAATTTCACTAATTTTTGCATACTTAAAAATACTTAAAGCAAGCATTGTTAAGGTGACCTAATATCTATAAATCAACTTGAAGGATCAACTTTAAGGAAGAAGCCCTAAATTTTTGTGTGATGTACTTCACGTCCTGAGAATGTGAAGTTCCTAGCTTTATGGCAGTCTCGAAATTATGTTCTGTAAAATTTAATGCTAATTTTAATTTTTCCATTATGAAGGACCTTTATACTTTTAAATTGATAGTTTTATGACTACATGGTAATGAGATGCTTCAGAAGCAGCTCTGTATCTTCTACTTCTGAGCACCTGCTGAGCTTAACTCCTTTAGCCTTGAAGATAAGACCTGGGGTTTGGCCCAGTCAGTGGTGCTTCAGTTAAACTTGTTGTTTCTCAGTTTTTCTGGCAACAAAGTGATCTCTGCAGAGGTGGCAGTTGGTTATTGAAGCAAGCTCTTTGGGTGCCTATGTGGAGTGAAATCCAACGAGTACAGTACTGACTCAGGCCTTCCTTTGAACTCATTGATTCATAAGGAAATAAACAAATGTCTGTAATTCTGATTCTTAATTTTGATTGGCTTTTCAACAGAATCGAATTCTCTGGATAGATGAGAAAAACTTAACAGCTTGCGTGGAAGCAGGCATTGTTGGACAAGACCTGGAAAAACAGGTATTTTTAACTTGTCAAGCATCTAATTTTTCTCCATATTTTTTCTACCTGTTCCTCATGTCTTGTCTAAATCATTGAATTCCAGCTTGATTCGTGTGTGTTTTCTTGCAGACTTATGCAGTAAGCTTTATATGTGTGGCTATGAACCATATCACACTGAATGTTGCATTTGACTTTTAAATTTATTTATTTTTAGCTCTAGCCACACAATACAACTACAGTAATAAGTTGACAGTTCATAGGATGTAATGCTATGCTTTCTATTTCAGAACTTAAGTACAGCCTTGTGATTGCAAGGCATGATGTTTGATATAATTACTAGAAGTTCAAATTGCCATTGTGTTATGAATGCTTTAGTCATTTTGGCCAGAGGGAATTTCCTCAAAGTTTAGGCCACTTAGCAGACCTGCAGTTGTTGCTGCTTCTTAAGGCCAGCTACAGGAGAGTAGCAAAAAGGATGGAAAGTTGCCCAAAACAAGAGTCCAGTGGAAGCTTAGATCACCTTCACTTCTAAGTGACCTCTAGTGCCTTTTGGTTGTAATTTGAGATGAGCTACAGCATCCTTTTTGGGGTCTCTCTTGATGCACAAGAAAGTTGTGGGTGTTTGTTACTGCTCTTCAGAATGTGCTGTTCTGCTTGTTTAAAAAAATATTCTAGGACTTGAATTATTGGATAGCTAGCAGTTGTCTAAACTTCTTTAGTGCCAAAATGCGCTTTACAAATATGCAGAGATTTGAAGGGTTTTTTGAACTTCTATTTCCCAGACCACTTTTTAGAAAAACACTTGTCATACTTGACTAACAGAGCTGTATATAATGAGAAGGATAGCCTTTCCTGCATCTTATTTTATTTTCCCTTTTATCATTTGATGTAATATTTTACCCTTTCTGGATCTGTTTCTTTAAAGCTTGAAATTAAAATGCAAAGAACATATTCTCTGTATTTAATTGACATTTTTCTAGGGTAGTTGTTAGATATTTTACTACTGTCAAGCCTTTAAATGGCAATACATTTCCTTTCACTGAGAAAGGGAAATACTCCTTTGCTGCTTGTAGGTCTCATGAGCTGAAATACTGCTGTTGCAGTTATTTATTTTGAATGTTTTTGATAAAAAAATCTTTTTTTTCAATCATGTTTTTGACTATGTAAATAGTACCGGTTGTCAATTTGTTCAATATGGAGTATAAATTAGTGTTCAAACAAAGGTTTTAATGTGCAGAGTGACTGAGTGCATGAGGGCTTCTATGCAATTCCTTCAACGTGCAAAGCATACAAAATCAGATTGTCTATGTGAAATGTGTCTATATATATTCTAAAACC
>BJBW01009410.1:0-11568 GCA_004320125.1 Scolopax mira | reverse complement strand
TCATCAGGTTCTTCTCTGCCCACCTCTCCAGCCTGTTCAGGTTACATTGGATGGTGGCGCAGCCCTCTGGAGTGTCAGACAGCCCTCCTAATTTGGTGTCATCAGCAAACTTGCTGAGGATACACTCTGTCCCCTCGCCCAGGTCACTGATGAATATGTTGAACAGGACTGGGCCGAGCATTGACCCCTGAGGGACAACACTTTTTCTTTCCTGCCTTTCCTGCCTGCAGAAAGCAGGTTGGCTCATCCCAAAAAGTCCTCCTACTACTCGAAGGTGGACAGATGGCTGGTGCCCGACTCCTCTGGAGTGACGTGCCAGGGGTGGAAAGAGTGAGGGCTGCGGCCGAGTCCGTCAGTCCTTCCGCCGGCCGGCGCGTAAGCTCTGAGCTAAATGGTTTTTCAATTGTCTGACTAAGAGGACGTACGTCCAGGATGGAGAAAACTGAATGGCCATAAAGAGGATTGAAATTCTTCCGTCTTGGCAGAACGTGTCACTTCTCGTTCTGCTGGACAACGTTTCTGTGGAGCAGGAAAATGGCTCTCAGAGGGGCCAGGCTCAGCGTGCAGATGTTTGCTTTGGACATCACACGCGCCTCCTTCAGACACAACAGGATGTCAATAGAACCATTAACGTTCGATTGTAACGTACTGTTGAGGCAGCTTAAACAAAAAGGTGATGAAAATTTCCTGCAGCACATGTTCCGGAGCACTTTTAAAGTGAAGGAAAAAAAAAAAGTATAAAAAAAAAAAGTAATCTGTATCGTTCGCTGATGGCTTCGCCGCCACCCAAAAGGCTCAAGCTTTGAAATACTTGCATATTTCTACCTTGTTTCACCCCAGAAGGGACATGCCACCTCCCTTTCTCCTTTGCCACCAGTTGGGATTTCAATGGTAGCCATTTTGTGCAATTCCTGCTCTTTTTCCATAGCAAAAATGCCATTTTGAAACCTCTGAGAAGTGCATACATGAAACAAAAAAATTAATTGGAGCTCACATGCAGAGCACATGGGCATTCTCTGACCAAGCCTGGCTGAAGGATTCATTTCTTGTTAGGTTAACAAATAAGACAGATTTTTCCAACAAAATCACCACGCGGTTGAGTGAATAATTTTGAAACCACTTGGCTTAGCCCAAGAGGACATCTGGAAATAATTATCATCAATTTTGTTACTTATTCAAGCCGAAAAACCTCGATGATGACTTGCTCGAGTCATTTAAAAGCAACAACCAAGACACCATTATATAAAGACTGGAATACGTTTAGGCAAACGTAAATTACCAGCTTCATTACAGACCAACCGGGTGAAATTTTACAGCCTGTGCTACACAGGTCAGAACAAAATCTGACCTTGAAACCGTCTAATCCGTGAATCAGAACGAGGGATGAGCCAGTTCATCTCAAAAAAACAAGACATACCCAGCTCCTTTTAAGGTTTGTACTGACATAAATAAATATTTCTTTGGCTTTACCCGGCAGCTCCATCAGGCCTCTGACTTAACTGCTCTGCACGAGGCTAAGTAACGACCAACAGCCAGGCCTGCCCAGTGTCCTGGGTGGATCTCAACTGGGAGATGCTCCTCACCCTGCAGTGCAACGGGGCTGGCACTGCTATAAGGGCCTAACACGGGGGTCTGACATTAGGAGGGGCTAATTAAGGGGGCGTGAAGGCAGAAGGGGCCTGGCAGAAGGAAGGGGAGATCAGAATTGTGCTTTTCAAGCCTGGGGAAACCAACACGCTCTGGAAACTGGGACACAAACAGGGCAAGATGAACACGCATTTGGAAATGAGGAGACGCCAAGGGGTACATAAAGGACTCCCAACAGCCCGGCCAATCTATATGAGCTTCAGGCACAGCTGGATGTCAGGGTCAATCAGAACCAACCCTCTGAACAGCTGGCTGTTTGCCTAATCGTGCTAGAGAAAGCGGATGAATTTTTGTCTCTGCTTTAAAAATATGAGCTCGGGCAGCACAAAACCGCAGCTCTCAACCAATTACCTGTGATTTTTCCACCGACGCTGTGTGTTTGTCGCACATTGGGCTGATTTCCATTCCTCTTTCTCGCTCTTTGTCTCCCTGCTGGAAGAACTCCTCCATGATCCTGTCCGTCCACTGCCGGTACAGTTCCAGAGACTTTGTGGGATTACTCAAGTCTGCACAATGTACCATGTTTCGGAGAACCTGCAATTACATTCATCAGAAAACTCATAAAATCAAATGGAAAAAGAGGACGGTTTCAAGCTGTATCTGCTTGCTTAATTCAGAACATTTAACCACAGGACTCTTCGATTATGCAACAGCCTATAAAAATTATTAACATCGAAACGTCTCCGTATAGAAGACGAGCTGCTACGGCCTCAAAAATAAGATGTGCTCTCTGTTTTTTTCAGACAGCTCGATACCGAGCACAGGGTGCAGTTGTGGCAATAGCCATGACATCAGACAGGTTTGGGTTTGAATGCAGGTGCTTCCCGCCATTCAAAACTCATTTCCATGCTCTCAGATGGTTTAAATGTTCCTGCTTTACTAAATGAGTAATATCCCTTCCACACACATGCAAAAAATGTGCCTGACTAACCGTGGCCACAAGGGTTTAGAAGGCAGCAGAGTGACCTGTTTTAACATCACCAGTCTTAAAAAAATAAAAAAAAAAAAAAAAAAGGGAAGGAGAGTTTTCCCATGGGTCTTTTATTAAGAAGTTGGACATCAAAGGGGAGAGAAGATCAGGATGTATCTTGTCCTGCTGACTACATAACCCCGCTCCAGCGCTGCTTTGTCATTTCTGTAAGTTGAGGATTAGGTTATATAGGGAACAGACTGCACATCACTAATTTCAGCTCAGTTGCTTTAGGTGTGGAGTTACAAATTAAATTCTTGCAGCGCTATAGCCATCTTGTCATGCTTTTTCGGCAGGAGAAAGAAATGGGAAAAAGCAGCAAGGAAATTCAGGAGCCCTCAAAAAGTCAGCCTTCGAGATTAACTTCAGAAGAACGTGCTTTAAGTTTTAAAAATATAATTCCCTTTATCTAAAACATATGGGATCACCTTGTACCTCTTTGTGGTGCAGAAGAACACAATAGCTGAAGATTTACTGACCCCGGGGTCAGTACCTTCTGTATATGGTCCACTTAAAAGCCACGGTAGGAAGAGGAGCATGATTTCTTCAATTCTGATCAGAACAGACAAAATCCAGGAAACTCGGCTGACGTACCTGTATTCTGTCTGTGTAGTTGTCCAGAAGCAGGACTCCTGAACTGGTCACCTTCTTAGTTTCCACCATAGTCTTCAGATCAGCTAACAGGCTCATATGCTTGGACATATCTGTCGCCAACACCTTCACAGAAGTGAAAATAGGGTCTCAGTACGGACAAACACACAAAAAAAGCCACTTCTTTTTTGTTTGAAAAGAGGAGCAGCGTGTGCACGGCTCATACCATGTCGATCACCATCTTCCTGAGCGTCTGACGCTGTTTCTTGGTGAGGTTCTGGAAGATGTCGCAGTGCTCCTCCTGAAGCAGTTTGAAGCCCACAGCAAGATGGTGGTTCTCCAAGACGGATTCGTCGTTGTACATCAGGGCTAGTTCAGAATCTAACGAAGCAACACAAAGATGTGACTCCAGCGTGTGAAATGTGTGGTTTCAAACAGCAAAGGCTTGTCCTGGGTACTGAAATGTTGATCCCTATGCAATAAATAGGGAAGAGTTTCCTTTTTTTTTTTGCTTCATGTGTGCCAAGAGCGTGTGGTTTTCTCATCCGAGCACATATGTATATAATATAACCAGCCCTTTGCTCAGTCCTGATGAACAAAATAGTACTCGGTTGACTTAGTTACGGGCGTCAGAATCACTGAAATAACAGAAAGCATGAATCCTGCAAACACGCTTTCCAAAAAAGAACAATACCCATATTTTTTTGGAATCAAGATTCATGCTTAGCCTCTTGCAGAACACAATACAAACCACAATATTTAGCCTTATTGTTGTCAAGAGCAATAGCGTTATTTATCTTATAATAACGATAAAATTTGCACTCAGGACTGGAAGAATTATTACACGTTAGCAAGTAGTAAGAGTCACAAGATTCGAGGGCGCTTTGCAAATTGTATTACAATAGCTTCGTTTGCTAGGAATTTCATTTTAATTACTGCTTTATTTCAAAGCTTCTAACTAGTTTACTGCACAATATTTTGAGAAAGCAATGCAGTCTGAAAGTCACAATTGGTGACCTCGCTGTAATGGAAAATGCATTCCCATTAGCTTCCCAGTTTGCAGATGAAGTTATTATTGTATTTGAAACACAACTCACTTGTATTAATGAGAAATTGATTGGAGACCCCGGGGTGATCCACATCATGAATTGCAGCTGCAAAAATCGCGGCGAGGATTTCCAAATCTGTGAAGACAGCCTAGGAAGGGAAAATAAGGGAATTTGTCAGAAAAGTCTTTATGCTTTATCTCTCACCAGTTTGGGAGGCTGACTTAGAGAAACAAATTGTGCCTTTTAAATGAGTTTTCTGAGGACAAGACATTTGCTCAAGAGAGAGGTCTACAAGCAGCATGTGCTCTTTAAGATGAAAAAGAGCTTCCAGGCAAAGCTGCTGCTGAAATTCCTTAATGGTGATTTCCCTGGCAGGGAAGCGAGCCCTCAGAGGAGCAGGCAGCGCTTTGTGCAGGTCTGCGTGCTACCGGTGATCAAAAAAACCTCAACCTTGGGTTTTCCTCCCGTGTTCATGTAGGGAACATGATGTTTTTAAGCTGCCACCCCACGTGAAAATGCAAGGATCACCCAACCGAGGTCACTCACGTCCAGGGCAGGGGTGGAGAGCAGGACGTGCGTGGACTGGGCGACGTCGGCGGCATGGAGGCTGTTGTGGTAAGCGACGTCCGAGTGGTAGTGGTCTTCCAGCGTCATCATGTAGGTTACAAAAGTGTCCGATGAGATCTTGAATGTTTTCAGCAGGTCTCGCTCCTGTGTAACACATGGCACAAGCACACGTGTTATATGAAATAAGGATCTCCTACCATAAGAGGTGACAAAGCAGAAAGCAGTCAGAATCGTTGAATCATAGAATGGTTTGGGTTGGAAGGGACCTTAAAGATCATCTCGTTCTCACCCCCTGCCCTGGGCAGGGTCACCTCCCACCAGACCAGGTTGCTCCAAGCCCCCTCCAACCTGCCCTTGAACCCCTCCAGGGATGGGGCAGCCACAGCTTCTCGGGGCAACCTGGGCAAGGCTCTCAACAACCTCACTGTAAAGAATTTCTTTCTAGTATCTAATCTAAATCTCCCCTTTTCCAATTTAAAACCAAGAACAGCAAATTTCATCAGAAAATCACGAACCTGAAATATTGCATACATTATGCAGGTGAGTGGCCTGTTGTGGGAGTACCTCGCAACGTTGAATATGTTGAGACCCCACTTATTCAGGTCTTCCAGTTCCTTTGGAAAGGACAAAAAGAGGACGGTTACAATATTTTCAAGACAATCATGCATTTATCACTTGGCTTTTTTATTTTTAAGTTTAAAAAGATGGAAATGTAATCTTCAGTATGGTAATTATGTTAAGGGCATGAATATGAGTACTTAATAAAGTAAACGGACAGAGAGTAACTGTGTTACACAGAGAACTTGTACAAGGAGATGACACTCCTCTGTGTGGCAGGGGAACTATTAGTGATGTGTGCTTTTGCTGGACATCGTGGTGTTACACATTCCTGCACCTCAGCTCTCCTCAGCCTTCACCACTTTTTAAAAAATTTTATTATTATTTAAGGATATTTTCAAGGAGTTTATGACCGTAGAATGTGCTGGTACCATTCATTACAGCATTAATTACAGCACTTGTAATGGCCACATTACTTCAGGGATACCATTTCCAATTCTACATGTTGGGGGCAGTCCATCCATTACTCCAGATAATTCAAATTCTTGCAGAACTGCAAGAATCTGTCGTACCTTAGCCAGATGGTCTTCCTTTTCTGTTTTCACACCAAACCGTGAAATGCTGGTGTTATTTAAGCTTGAACTATGCATTAATTTTTTCACTCCACTGATCTGTGTCATGAGCTGCTGTTTTTTCTTTTTCTCTCTGTCTTTCTGGGTGGGAGAGGGAATCTCCACATCATTCTGCTTGTCTGTAACAAATAAAGGTGAAACATGTCAGCTCTGTTTGCAACCAGAGCACCCATCTCTCCCCCCCTTGACCCCCAAATCAACTTTAATTAGCTTTGCTAATTAAGTGGCTCTGCACCACAGTTCAAAACCATGTGTTTCTCATTGATAGTTATTAGGACCAAACCCATCTCCATAGCCCCTGCTCTTAAAACACCAGCCCAGTAATAAACTGGTGTCACTGACTTATTAAAGGTTTGGCCTTTACAAATATGTACAGAATAACATACAATGCACAGGCCATATTTCTTTTGTCATGCTCAGAGAGAGCAACAACATAAGTGCACGTTGAGTAGGTGCCTTGTGGGGCCCGAAAGTGGCTGGGGGGATGTCTTTAACAAACAAATCTATCCACATATACAACTTACTGCCTTTACAACAGATTTATTTGGTGCATTAAAATGGAGCTACAGTGGCTCATTACTTTCAACTAACCATTTCTTTCATGAACTTTTAGAAAGGGCTCCTATAACCTCTTTGTGACTTTGCATCTCTGGAGGAACTAGGCATCTAGGCATTAGTTACTTTTTCCTTGGCTTAATTAAAAATCTCTGAAATACAAACCACCAGTGTGTGTGCAACGCTGCAATTAAGAAGGAAGCCATTATTCACAGCAACAGTTGAGCTGACATCAGTGGGTGTTTCCCTGGTGTGTTTTTGCTGAACAACAGAAGGACTTTCCTCTATGTAATCTCCTTAGCAATGACTAACGCTAAGGCAGCGTAAAATGGTCATTCTTGAACAGGAATCCTTAATTTGTTAAATCATGTCCCCACGGTGGTGGCAGCTGCAACACCCCTTGCCCCTTAGGAAAGGCCATCATGATTTTCCCCGTTTATATGATGTGGCCAACAAGAAAACCACTGTTTTTCCATCTTTTATGGATCTGAAGCTGTTGTCCTCACTCTCACTGACCAAATGGAGACCAGAGCAGATGTCCCCTCTGCAGAGGACATCATCACCTCTTGGCGCTTCCTCAGCTCATTTCATAAAGCCAAGGGAGTGAATGAAGTCATGTGATTTGGTTTTAATATCTGTAATTTAATTATCTGTAATTTTACATCCAAACTCTGTAGTTTGGATGGAAAGGAATGTCCTACCTACATATTTCTTTCTTTTTGTTTGTTCAATTTCCTCAGTTGTAGCCTCCTGTCATTTTGTGTGTTCACTTCATATTGAACCAAATTTTAGGGAAGAAAATAATTCATAAAAATGCAACAGCACAACTCCCTAAAAAAAAAAAAAAAAAAAAAGCTTTAAGATCCCTTTAAAAGCTTTACTCATTTCTTTAGAAGATGAGCAATCAAGCTGCAATCTGGCCCAATCTGGAGAGCCTGCCCCACTGGCGTTCAGCCGTCCCTGTGTGGCGGGGTGTCCCTCGTACTGCCACGGAACGGGGAGGACGTCACCGCTCGAGTATGTGAGAAGCAGCAGAAGGGGAATGAAGGAGACCTTTGGCAAGACCTACGAAGGGGGATGCAGCTCCCTGACCCAGCCTGAGTACGGGGAATAATAACACAGCTTTGGCTAATTAGCCCTTGCTGAGCTAGACTCCACTAAGTTGAGCCTACGTGTGGTTTATTTGGTTTATCAGGCCCGTGGTACCAAGCCACACTGGGTATTTCTGCTGCGCATCCCGCTCCAGAGCCACATGCCCACTGGGAAGAGCTGATGAACAACAAGCTCCCCAAAAATGCCACGGTGGTCACGCTCCCCCACACGCTGTGTGTACCCCCTGGGCTCTCCAGCCAAAGAGGTGGCTGCTGGCCGGCAGCTGGAAGTCTTGCTTCTCCTCCCCCTGTTAATTCACGTTCTGGATGTCACGATTAAAGGCGAGCGATAAGACAGGGCCAGTGGATTCCCACAAAGCAGCTCCAGACTCCTATGGATTATTAATGACGTGATGTGTCCTAAATGCAGGCAGCAGTTCCAGTTGCAACTGGCTAGTGAAATCACTTGAAAATCCCTTAATGGGAATAATTGTGTGTCATGCAGTGAACGTGGTCTGGGACATCTTAACCGCAGGGCACGAGTCCCCCGTGAGCTCTGGCATCCCACATACAGGCAGCGTTTGAAGCTGCTGGACTCAGAGATATGGATATGTGGGCCCCGTGCTGAGCTTTATTTAATATGCAAATGGCCACAAATTCTAAACCTGCTCAAAAATACTGAAAATTTTATTTTTCGTAACAAGGATCTTTTGTAAACACAGTGGATTAATTCATGCCGGTAGCTCTATGAGCTCCAACAAAACTAATGACATGCAAAATATTCTCTTTACTCTTTATCCTGACTTTCTGTGCAAAATGAAATAAATATATATATATAAAATATATAAAAAGTCTGGGCTCAACCTGCTTGTCTTGAACCCTGCCTCTGAAGGGGGAAGGTGCAGCTGTACGAGGCAGGAGTTGCAAAGATGAGAGGATGCAGTTGGGCTTGTGTGACTTTGTCCTTTCCTTAAGGTCAACACAAAAATCAAAATATATTGCATAATGCAGCCACCAATAGCTGAATTAAATCGGAACAGGAAAGCCTTTAGATTTGTGGAGGGAATTCTTTGGTGGATAGACTGATTCAAACGCTGTGTTATTTTCCCTCCCTGTATCCATTTCGACAGTGAAAAATCAAATCATTTAAATAATGCTCTGCCCCAAAGGAGAACTGGGCGCAAGTAATGACTGGTGGGTATTAGGTTGCCATTAATCATTATCTTTTGAGTCACCCGAGAGCTTGGGATGCGATGCCTTACCCAGGAAAGTGTTGGAAATGTACTCAGACACCTGGTTGCCGGAGCGGCTCATCTCGGAAAGGTGTGTCAGCTCCCGGTTCAGCATCCTCTTGAACTGGGAGGGGAAGAGCACAAACAGAAAGATGGCATTTTTCTCAGTGCGTCTCCAAATTCATACAGCTTTACCACAAAGAAGATGTTAAAAGCAAATGTCTGGAGAGGTTTGGAATGGAGTCAGCGACATATGGTTTCATTTAGATACTGTTCAGCAGCATCATGACTAGATATTTCTTTTCAGTACACCAAACTACAAAATGGACTTCCTCCAAAGATGCATATTAGGTGGGTGGTTTTTTTTTTTTTCTGTAACAAATGAGATGATAACGTTTCAGGTAATCTCTCTGAAAAATCAAATTGTTGTACTGGTTTTAAATTCCACATCCCATAGCCTTCTTTTGTTCTGAGTCTTGTAAGTTTGCTCCATTTTGAATTATGCAAGTAAAAGCCAACTGCATTTCTTCAGCACAGAGCAGAGGGGAAAGATGCCATAAATCTGAAGATCTGCTTGGATCTTTACAGTAAAACGCAAGATTCCAGCATTGGTTCACCCAGATACACACGTTATGATCCTCCTGATTTTCTAATCACACATTTTCATCACTGCATCATTTTATCCCGCAACAGTGAATTCCCAGAGGAGTAAAAAAATAATAATGGACATACATGTCTGCCGCATGCACAGTACACACAGACGTTTATCTCTTGCCATACAGTGCACATAAATAACCATTTTACAAGCATGTTTTCCTGACAGACGTTTTATCCAAGCAACACAGCACAAAGAAACAGGCATTTATAAGCCTTTAGGATCGAAACCCACCTTAATATAACCCCAAGATACAGATAGCAAATAGTTTGCTTCTGGCATTTTGGAAAACTCCACGCCACCGTCCACAAATCCTCACGGAGAAAAATCGCCGGTCAGAGAGGAGAGGAGAGAAGAGGGAGCTCCTCGGGCACCCCCCTTCCCCACTCAATAAAAAAAAAAAATAAATCAGCGTTCCTCAAAGCCAGAGAAACCCCCCCAAAAGCCCGGCAGTTGCTAATCCCAGACAAAGCCAAGCTTGGCAGAGCATCTTCGCAGCGGGCTGAACGTGGGTGGATTTGCTTGCAGGAGAGAATAATGAAATCAGGGATTGCAGGAAGAAACGAGGACTAATCCAAGCGTGTTGAGCCGGGTGGCTGGAAGCACTTATGAATTATGAATCGTCCTGGTCGCTTAGTTGGCTGAAGGGGGTCCCCGCTCCACATTAGCCTTGCTCAGCTGAACCGCACCACCGAAAAACGAGGCTGCTTTCTGAGGGGTTGCCAGCTTGAGGAACACAGCCATCTTTTTGGAAGGAAGATTAAAATGGAGGAAGCTCCCTGCATATTTAAATAAGTCAAAAGTAGGCAGCAGAGCCTCTTCTCCATTTCTGCTTTGTTTTAATCCTCCTCATTACGGAGACTGAGGATTTTCAAAGCGAGTATGAGCATATGGATTTTTAAAAGCTTTTTTTTTTTCACATTTTCAGCATCATCATAATTTTTTTTTTCCCCTTACATGGTAAAGGACAAAATATAGCAATGTAGCAAAATGCACCTTTGCAAACTGGAAGAATTTTCCAGGTAAAAGGTATCAACTAATAATGACCTTAAATCTCTAATGTCAGTCTGCAATTAATAAATTCTTTCTTATCAGAATCTAGATTTCAATATTTAATCATTACTTCAACTTTGATTTTAAAGTAAAATGCAATCTCTTTCTGAGGAAGCTGTAGCTGTCCTTTTAGCATCAGAGCAGAGGAAAAGCAGATTGCGGTGTGTATGTGATAGGTATCTCAGCAAGGAACCACCGCTGATGTGTGGCTCTCACAGCTCCAGGATGTCCTTGGTCATGGCTGGCCAGAATAAGCTGCACGACAGCGGCCAGGATTCCTAAAATAAAAGTGCAATCTTTGGTCTAAAGTTATTTCCTTTCTCCAGCTGCCTTCATTAAAGGTGATCAGCCTCGCCTGGCCTGACGTCAGGAGGCTTCCTCGCCTGCTGTGGGAGACGCAGGGCGTGGGGACACCCCGGTCCCTGCAGCTCCTAGCTTGCCCAGGCTGCTGGACCAGCACTGAGCACCGTGGAAATCACATCTCGCTGGCCAGGTGTGACTCCAGCCGTGGCTCACACCATCCAGATGGGACTCCTGCTCGGCTTTCTGGCTGTAAGAACCACATAGAGCAGATGAAATTGTGAAACCACCTTCTTATCTCCTTAAATTCATGATTAGCAGAGGGGGAAAGCTGATGCCGCCTCTTTTTTACCACCAGAGATGTGGTGCTATCTGCTCAGACTCTGCCACCACCATCTCTGCTGTCTTCTCCTGCAGCAGCCCTGCCAGCGTGAATGTCACACAGCGAGGCCTCACTCTTCAGGTTATTCAACCAGTTTAAGTACCATCTCACGGGAGACAGACAGGAGTGGGATGAGAAGGATGTCATCTTATGGGATATGGGCAGCAGTGGGATGTGAAGGATGTCATCTCATGGGATACAGGCAGCAGTGGGATGAGAAGGATGTCATCTCATGGGATACAGGCAGCAGTGGGATGAGAAGGATGTCATCTCATGGGATACAGGC